>JBAJNP010013184.1:0-12432 GCA_036877545.1 Yasuhikotakia modesta | reverse complement strand
TAACAACTAAACTAAAACGGAACATTATACACAGACTACACAATACTGCATAAACCATAAGGTGCAGTAATGGATTAAGCGTTTAAAGTAAATGTTGGTGTATTTTTTGTAGATTTAAAGTATGTAAATAACATTTCCCTCATACTACAATCAATCGATTCATGTTAAAGTGCGACCATTTATTTGTTTTTATGGTGGGAGGTCACTTCTTTACGCATTCTTTGGGGGGCGCTGTGGGAACAAGCAGCTCTTTCACTCACATGTGTTGGACCAATCAAACGTGTTTTACACACGAGAAAGACCCTTCACGTTTACAGAAGATGGCGACCGCTGAACCGGTGAGTCAATAAAAGTTCCCTTCCTATCAATGTTAGGCTTTTATTGCTGACATTAGAGGTAGTAAGAAGCGTCAGATGTGTTTTGGTTTGGCCAAGACAGGCACAGGGACTGAAATGAACACACATTTAGTAGTTGAATGGTGTGTCTAACAACAGACAGTCAGATGAGCTCATATGTTTTTATCTTTCGCATTGTCGCACCTGAGCGTTTGAAGGGCATTTATAATGTGTTATTGTCTGATTTTGTGAATAAAAGAGAAATAGTAACTAAGTTTATGGTTTGAATGACAGTTGTTAAGCGATCTCTTTTTAAACATTTCTTCTTTAAGATTCGTGGTTTGCTGATGTGTCACTAAAAATATGGAGGCTCCAATGTTTGTTTATAGTGTCTGTTTGGACACAGTGCTTAATGTGGCCCAAATAAGTCTAGTCAAATAAGTCAAATAAGTTTAGTGTCCCATATTTGACAGTAATGGAAACAGTGGAAATGTTGGAAAGTTTGGCCAAATTTTACAGAAAGTGTGACAGGACCATTAGCTAATGTGTCAGATTTAAAATAATATCTAGTTCGATTTCTTCGTTTTACTGCGTAATATGTCTTTTATGGTTTACTTGGCTGTTTATATGGCTGTTTGCTTTTATGTTTACTTTCTAAGTAAACATACAGTCAGAATTATGTAGTGTATATTGGAACAAGCAAAAGCATTGAACAATATTTGTCATTAGAAACAGTAGTGATATGTCTGCATTTCGCAGATGTTCATGTTTATGACTGTCATATTTACTCTGAAGCAGTGAACATTTTCAAACTTTTTTAAAGACGTAGTTTACTTTTCTATGCCTGTTTTCCATAGGAAAATTCAACAAATCCATTAAGTTCAGAAGAAGAGAAAAACGACGAAAGTAGGCAAGAGATTGTGAGTCTTGAAGATTATATTAAACACCCTCTGCAAAATAGGTAAAATCACAACTCAAACCCTAATGCTATTTGCAACTTTTGAAAGATTGATATTGAGTTTTGCTGTTGTTCACAGATGGGCACTTTGGTTCTTTAAGAATGACAAAAGCAAAACATGGCAAGCTAACCTTCGTCTCATCTCAAAGTTTGACACAGTGGAAGACTTCTGGGCGTAAGTGTTTACACTAGCAAAATAGTACACACATATTTTCCTGAATCATACACCCTTCTGTTTAAATGTGCTGATTGTCAGTTGTTTTGTTAGGGCTCACAGTGATGTACACTGTGGCCCTAATCCAAACTTTGATCATCTTTCTCAGGCTATACAATCACATTCAATTATCAAGTAACTTAATGTCAGGATGTGACTATTCTCTTTTCAAGGTAAGGCAGTCATAGTTTCAAAATCTGAATTCATTAAATTTCAGTTTAAGCATCTTGTCACAGATTTTAATATCTGGATTCTGTTGTGTTTGATTGTATTTATGTTTTGATGGTTTGAGTTTCCTCTTTGTGTACAGAGAGGTAGTTTGTCATGCCAGGCTGATCTGTTTACTGTTTCTGGAGCAGGACGGCATTGAGCCCATGTGGGAGGATGAGAGAAATAAACGGGGTGGCCGCTGGCTGCTAACTCTTTCCAAACAGCAGCGCAGAGCCGACCTGGACCGCTTCTGGCTGGAGACGGTGGGCCCACAATCTTGTGTGGTGCTGCATTGGCTGGAGAATTGATACAGTGTGTTTCCAGATCCTAAAGGCTTTAATTTTTTCTCCCAATTCTCTGTTTTTCAGCTTTTGTGCCTCGTGGGAGAAGCATTTGATGACCACAGCGATGATGTCTGTGGTGCTGTTGTCAACGTGAGAACAAAGGGAGACAAACTTGCGATATGGACGACAGACTATGAGAACAAAGATGCTATTATACATATAGGGTAAAAATCTTGAGAAATTTTAGCAATATGATCCACAGAACATATAAGTCTTAATATTATGTGATTGTAAGATAGACAGCTGGACTAACTCTCTGCTTTTGTGTTTTCAGGCGTGTGTATAAGGAGAGGTTAGGAGTGCCACCAAAGGTCATTATTGGTTACCAGTCGCATGCAGACACAGCCACCAAAAGTGGCTCCACCACCAAGAACAAGTTTGTTGTTTAAAGGGCATTTTCAAGCACAGTGGGTCTCTTTTTATATGTTCCTTTTGAGTGTTTCTTTTTCATTGTAATAAATAAAAGTTATATGTGTAATTTTATTGCAGGTGCTGAGACAACAGTCTGAATCTGTCAAATTCATATTTTGGCTTATTGAACAAGTTAAAAATAATGACTTACGCCTTCAGATTTCCTGATATAGGCATAGTTTGATCAGAGGAATATTGTATTTACTGTACAGTGTAAAAATATTGAGCCATGTTCTTTTTTAAATGTCAGTGCTCTCATAATGGACCTTTATGCTGGTGGGAGGTGTGCATTCACTTCCTGTGAATGTTTTGTTTCAAAGTTTGTTTACATTTTTTATTTTTAGTAACAGTTACTAAATGTTATGCTTAATTATTTATTTTTTATTCTGTTTATTATTTTCTGCTTTGAATTGAATGTTTATTTGACTTGGCAGTAAATTGAACATACATTTATATTCACACATTTGAATCAATATTTGTATTTCTGCTTTTCTGTTCAGAGACTGTTGTATTTGTATCTTTGCAGCCTTGTTCTACGTTGCTGTGTAAAGTGTTCAAGGCAGTATTAACAAGTTATCTTTTGTCCTCACTTAAGGGTTTTCATTGAGTAGTCATAACCTCTCATAAACATGGGTGCCTATGGAAATTATGTGTGAAAACATACTGTAAATAAAATGTACAGTGCATTATCTATACCCAGTCAAAAATGTCTAAAATGCATCTGTTGATATAATAAATTCTCTCTAAGATTCTTCGAATGTATCAAAAAACTTTTAATTCTCCCTTCAGTAGTACTTTTTGTCCTGAATCATTGAATACATTCTAACTTTTTCTTCTTTTAAAGCAAAAAAAAGCATTTTTTTAAAAAAAACAATGTTTTTTGTGTTCTTATTTTACAGATTAATAAAAGTAGGATTTGACAAATCAATTTTGGATGTTTAGTGGGTATTTAGTAGAAAATAAAGACAAAGGCGAAATTTGACAAAATTGCTTTAATATTGTGTTTATAGAATACCAGAGTATTCACACTGTGCTGTACATTAGCGGCATTATATACATTAGATATAGGAATAAATGCCTTACTTTGGGGCATACATTAAAAAAATGTGTTTCATAATGTAAAGTCAATATATTACCATACGAATTAAAAGTACCATATAATTTTGCTACCACACATACGTAGCTGTCCTGAGAAATCTCGCCTGTTTCTGTGTGTTAACAGGGCCCATGCTTTTTAGCTAATCAGAATTGCTTTCTGCCTGTCAATCAATTTGTGCGTGAAGGTTTTCTGACATTGGGATTGCTGACATGTCTTTTTGGAGAGTTTTGGAGTGGGCATGTCAATAAACCCTTTTCATGTATTTCAGTTCAAGCTTTGAGCCTCATGTGGATCAGGATGGCCTGAAAACTGACTGGGGTCTTCTTCCACAGGCTCAAGATGATGATCCAAAATACTTTCTGATAAAACAGAAGGTGTCCTGCTTCGGGCGTGTCTAGGTCCGTCTTCTTGAAAATGTGACAGACCTTTGCTGTGGTAACTTGGGCTAGGGCTGGCAGAAGACAGGGTTCTCTGGCTCCCATTTAAGCAACTGCCGTAGTTCACAGAGTCCTTTGAGTCTTGCCGTGAGTAGAGGGAGCTGATGTTAGCGCCCTTGTAGTTATATGCTCTCCAACCTGGCCGCCTCCTGCGGTGACATCTGCATTTCAGGATGAGGCTGAAGGCAGTCTTGAACTCCCGACTGTAGCAGGGATAGATGATGGGGTTCAGACAGCTGTTGAAGTAACCAAGCCAGAAAATGATTTTGAAGACGGTGTCAGGGGGCCGGAGGCTGACGTTGAATGAGACTGTAAAGAGACAGCACAGCAAGGTCAGTAACAACCAAAGCTGAAAGCTATTAGAAATGCGGGATTAAAAAATTGAAATACCAGTTGTTTAATTTATAACATTCTGCTAGAGCTGTTTTCTGGTGGGCTTTTAAGTTCCAGCTTACTTTAACACATGTAGTGCTAGTAATTTCCAAGTAAATATAAAGACTTTAATTTGTGCATTTAATAAAATATTTACCATATAAAAAACAACAATAATAATAATAATCCGTTTATTGTTTACTATGGTGTGCAATAGTTTGCCATTTGACGTTAATCTGAATTAAGGTAAAGTCGTAATTGCGCTCTCTGCTGGCAAAACTGTTTAATGCGCCTTTTCTCAAGATTGACTAATGCATGTTATATACTTATTATCCAGAAGGAGGCAGTAATTCTTGTTCTGAAAAGTTCTGCCTTGGGTGTAAATAGTTGCACGAATTTAACGTAAAAGTTTCAATAAATTTATAAATTATTGAAGAAAATGGCTTAATTTTTTATTGCATTACCAACATATAACATTATGCCACTAATATAAAAGCATTTATGTTCTTTAAGTCTTATTTACCATAGTACACTTTTAAAACAGAGTTATAGTTTGTGTTTACACTTGGATGACAATTTATAAAATGAATTGGCAATGAGATTAGTCCTTCTAAACAAATTAATCAAGGGCTGTTTAAAGCATAACCAGACTTAAGCTTTTAGGATGCCTTGGTCAAAATAAATTAAGGTAACATGCTAAAACATAAGCATAATATAAACACGGGATACATATACAATGTATGTATATGTATACATATGTCCTAAATCATGTTTTAAAGGCATTGCTTACATGAAACGATTCACTGAAGCATGTGAATCAGCAATAAATCTGTAACACTAATCAATCATGGTTTAGTTAGACAATTACTTCCTGGTTTCTGTTTCTAAGTTATGTGTTGTTCTAGCACTAACCTATTGAGTTTAGTATCTAGGTGATTATCTAACTAAACAGTTATGAGACACCCACTTTCGCATCATCATCACTTAGGTCACACGTCTAATATAAGCCTTCAGCCAGGCTGAAATATGAAACAGTGTAAAAAACATTAATCAATATTTACCTATTAAAGGAGTTACACAAAATGCTTCTGTTTGTCACAAATAATAGCTCTTTGTTTGGTTTCAACCTCCATTCATTAAATTTCCATGGTAGATCACTGGATATGTGCCTCATCCGGGGGGCACCTCAGTGGTGCAGCCTTTTTGCATCGACTCACCACATTCAAAAGCACCATGGGAACCATGAGACTTGGCCAAAAAACAGAATTCATGAGTGAAGGGCCAAGTGAACAAATAAGTGACAAAGATCTGTCAGAAGACTAATGTTCCAAACGCAGACATGAACAGACCTTAAATGGGCTTTAACTGATTGCAGGAACACCAAAGCTGTCCACCAGCCTAATGCAAACTTGTTTCATTCCGGTTCTTTATATCTTTGTTCTAATTACCTTCTGAGTAAAAAAACTACTAAAGAATTGAATTACTGAAGAATTTAACTTATTTCTGTTAGCAAATTCATCTCATGTGTCCTTCTTAAGATGTGCAGGCATACATTTAAAGAATATGTTTTAGTCTAGTCTAAGTTTTATGCAGATCCATATTACTCAGCCTGTCTGAAAACATATTCAAATTTGTATTCTTATCATGTCTACGTATGTGAATGTTTTTAATTCATAAGATGTATTTATTCACAGTATTTTTGTACTCTAATTGTTACCATGACAACACACATTACTATTCTTTCCGCACACACTAGCTCTTAAACCAGAGTACAGTCCCAGCTTTGAGTTTTCATGTAAACACACACTTATATTGCCCAAATAAACCATTGTTTTATAATAAATACATGTTGTATTTGTACAAGTGTACATAACCTCTTAAAGACCTAAGCAAACATTTGAAAAGCTACCTTTTTAAGTTTTTGCTTTCTAATATGTACCGAAATCCAAAGTTGCCTAATTAGGGACCAAGCCAGCAAAACTTCCTAGCCTTCTGCCCTTCTCAGATAACCATGTCTGGGATAGGAATGACTACTATGCTAATTCATTAATAATAACCTGCTTTGAGTCTGTATGGCTGTGGTCCAGGGGCTCGTTCTCATACTCCCGGCTGTGGCAGCCAAGCGACGGATGCGGCGGACCCCACACTGGGGGCCCCATGAGAGGGAGGAGGAAATAAAGTGCAAAAAGATTTACTCTTCTCTTAACCCCAAGTCTGTAGTGTTCCCACTGACCACAGACTTCCAGCAGCTGAGGGCTTAAGGGACACATCACGTCAGCGGTTTCTCACATAGAGTAAAGGCCATTCAGATAAATAACTGAGTTTGTATTAAGGTTTGTTGTTTGTAGGACACTGTGCTATTCTATTTCATAACACTCAGACAAGTAATAATGTACATCTCTTGCGAGAAAAAGACACTGAGTCTAATTACAATTAAAATTCATTAAAACAATGAACTATAATGATTCTTTGTTATAAATTAAACAATAATTGTTGTTCCCTGTTTGATTCATTATCTTAATTACAGTGTGCTACCCTTACACAAACCTCAATAGTAAATGAAACCAATACTCACAATCATAATATATACTGTATAATGCGTTTGTGTATCACATGTATGTGTGTTGGCATGTGGCCAGACAGGCAGAGCAGGGTGTCCTTGGGAATTTAGAATTTTAAGAATGTCTTTAACCACTGCTACTATAATAAATTATCATTATTACTACTACTAATACATTGACAATATCAGTTATATACATTTACAGACAAAGATTAGTTTAGTTGGTACATGGGAAGTTGTAAAAAGAGCTTTATATTTCAATAACTAGGCTGTGAGTCTAATGTTTGATTGTAGAACTGATTCTACACAAATTTTAGCCATGGGTTTTAAATGGTTATTGTGTCAGACGTTTCTTTTGGGGCAAGTAAAATAATTGCATACAATTTACTAAGTGGAGTTTTGTAAGCCAAAACAATTTTTGCATATTGTACTTCTTGCGTTTTTGTTTTTCATACATTATTCTCTGTTCATTAACAATTGTTAACTGTTTAGAATGGGTATTTAATTTTCATAAATATAGAGTTGCATTCCATTGTTCAAATAGTGCGTAAAAAAGACCTACCAATTGGTAAAGTGAGGAAGAACGGTAACCAGCATAACGTAAACATGCCAACCACAACTCCCAAGGTTTTAGCTGCTTTCTTCTCCCGTGAAAACTTGAGAAGTTTGACTGTTAGAGAATTCCTCGCCTGGTGAGCGCGACCTCTGGCTGAGCAACCTGCGTCCTCGTGCACCTGCGAACCCCTGTGAATCCTTAACGTTATTTCACCTGAGTTCATCGTCTCTGTCTTTACACCGGCTTCCAGACTTCTGGTCGTACGTTTGACCACTAAATAAACACGACAGTACATGACCAGAATAACAATTAAAGGAATATAGAAGGAACCGAGTGATGAGAACAGCGCGTAAAAAGGTTCCTCGGTTATTACGCACACAGTATGGTCCGGTGACGGAGGCTGCTTCCATCCCAGCAGTGGCCCGATAGAGATGACCAGAGACAGGATCCAAACTCCGAGCATAGCCAGGAGAGCTCTGCGCCCCGTTACGATGTTGGGGTATTGCAACGGGTGGCTCACTCCGATATAGCGGTCAATGGATATTACGCACAAGCTCATGATGGATGCAGTGCAACATAAAACGTCAACGGCTGCCCAGACATCACAGAAAATCCTTCCAAAGACCCAGTAACCCAGTATATCCAAAGTGGCTGATACGGGTAACACAGTGGTGCCCAGAAGCAGATCGGCGATCGCAAGATTAACAATGAAATAATTGGTTGGAGTTCTCAAGTGCCTGTTGCACACCACTGACAGTATCACCAAAATATTCCCAGCCACAGCGAAGATTATGAAAGTTCCCAAAACCAGGCCGAGTGGGACGGCATGCGACAGGTCAAGAGGATCGAGTCCTGTGCTATTTAACTCAGACGAGTTGGAATAGTTGGAAAACACCGGTGTCTGCGCACGTGCATCCAAGGGACCTGTTTCCCAGGACTGTGTGACTTCATCTTCATTTTGTCGTTTCATTTTTGCGAAACATATTCTCCATTGCTAACGCGTTGGCAGACTTACTGAGCAGTTTAATATTTTAAATCAGCTTTGTAATTAATGGCTAGATGGGGGAAAGCTACTGATGCAGCAGTTTATATGCCTGAAGTGCTCTGGCACTCTTGTAATGTGAAATTAAGAGTCTCTGTCCCAAGGGTAAGACGTAATACCGCCCATCCCTTCTTAAGTAAGAACTCGACTATACATTTTTTTTAAAGTGCCCAAAATCACTTGAGAATATTTTTTATTAGTTTATAAGCTGTTATTTGTCACACATGCATAACTTTTTATGATATAAAATACTTAAAAAAGGTTTTAGTTTATGTTTTTTATGTTATGACATTAAAAAGATTTTGCTGTATCATTATTTCAATAACCCTAATGGAAACTGGTTACATATGCATGTTCATGACATGGGTGTGAGGAAATAATGACAGAATTTTCATTTTTGCATGAACTGTTGCTTGCTTATTAGGTTGCATATTCCAGCCCAGACCAGTTTTGTTTCTGTGTTTGTTACCCAAGCATGAGCTGTTTAAAGAACATAATATTAATCATATTAATTTTATCACAAGTGCATCTATTCGTATGTTAACAAATTCTGACATTGTTCCATAAAATGCACAGTAGGCACAACACAGGTCAAAATCTACCTAATTTTAGTCTGTTTGTTAATAGTATACAATTTGGGAATAAGACACAGGAGAGATGAATAAAACATTCTGATACAAACAGATTAATTCTAGTTTAAGGTGCTGCCAATGTAGAATCTCCTTTGACAGTGTAATTTAGTTCATGCTGAGGGTTAATGTTTTCCAGGAATCTTGCCCATAGGTATTAATTAAGCTCCTGTTGTTACTCATGTCACAGTGCTTTTATTATGATTAGAGGCTTCATTGTGCATAAAGAGTATGGACAAACCTCTCAGGAAAGCTCTCCTTTAAAGCTATGCACTTTAATTTAATTACTGTACAATCAAATACTATCAGGTATCTTTAATGCTTTTTGTCCATGACAAGTTATCATCAGAAGTTCCTTATGTGTTCTTTTGAGGAGAAGATATTCAAACAGAGGATATTTCTGGCTGTCGGTGCACCTGGAAGATGTTTTGTTAGGCACAGGAATGTTGCAAACCCCCTGACCCTCTCGGGTTTAAATAAAACCTATGGTATCTAGTCGTACCCTGAAATAAGAACTTGAATCCTTCCACTTAAAATCAGTTTATGATGCCTTTAGATAACTCTGCAAATAATCTTTTTTTAAACATTGCTTACATAACAGTCTTATGCAGCATTCAGGTGGTACTGAGTGGCTTTAAATGGAAATAGACTTACTTAAATAGACATACTCCCTGGGGAACAGCACAGAAAGTATGAATTTCACTGCTGGAGACAGTGGATGAAAATGATACAGTACAGAAACCACTAAAAAAAACTTGTAGTTTTATGTACTTTTGCAGATGTATGGAAAATCTAACTGTGTCATATATGTAAACAGTGATGGAACACAATTAAATGCATTAAAATATGATAATGTTCCTATATTATTTAGGTTACTGAAATTGGAAATGGCAGTTATGGCAGTTCCAGTTCAGCTGGTTTACAGTCACATAGTGTTTACACATTACAAGTTTCATCTAGCTCATCTAAACTGGTGTTAATTCAGCATCCATTGAACGTTACTGTTAGAACTGTTACTGTTCATTCACTGCAAGAACCGTCTGCATTCTTTCTCAAAGAACATTGGATCAAATGGAGTAAGACTTAGGGTCCATCATGCTTTGAGTTAGGTACACCTCACACGCAGAAAACATTCAGTGTAATAAGCATCAAATGGACTTACTCAAATAGACCACGGTGAGACAAAGTATACTATATTAATCTAGCATATACTGTACAATATAATATTATTGTTATTTATAGTATATATTTATAGTGAAATTTGCTCAATATACTCTGCATGCAAATAATTTTAGATTTATTATAATGCAAATAATAAATTAAAGAGCAACATGCAGAAAATCTTTGATAAAGTAAATAATTCCAGCAAATCATAAGAATATATCAAATACTTTTGTTTAAATCATAATTATAAACTGAGTTCAAAGATATAGGCCTATATATTTGTGTACCCCACTTGTTTACTGGCAAACCCCAAGTATGGAAGATAAACTAAACTCAGTGATTACTTGTTTATAGAAAAATCAGCTATTGTTGGCGTCACTAGTCTGTGAGCTTTGTTGAATTTTGTTTAAAATATGTGAGCATCTAGGGTAAGGATGAGAAGTGGGCCTAAGTTTTTAACTGACGCTAGGGACTTTTGGATACCCAAAACATTAGACTGTGGGAACTTAGACCTCTGTCACCTCTTCCTCATAGGGAAAGTACCAGGGCTGAGAATGGGCCCATACCTCTGGATCATGCTGAGATATAATTGCCTCATCATCATGGGGACTCAAAATTTCACATGATGTTTAGTTACTGTAAATATGACATTTTAGCTCATGTTTCTCATCCACTTGGTTGTGATTGCAAAATAACTGTATTGGTTAGCACTAAATGACCTTGATACAGTTACCTTTTCTGTTCTGGTTAAGTGTATTAGCATTCATTGAAATACAAGTCTGGAATTACTCAACTTCTCTAAAATAAAGTTTTGATCGTATATTACATTTTGTGGTTCTGACTACAAGATATACATGAAAGCTCCAGGACCAGAGACACTGTCACTGCAGTTATGAGTCTCAGAGCGACAGTAATGATTTTTCTGTTTGACATTTATTAAAATGTATTTGATTTATCATGGTGAAACTATTGGAAGCTAAAGTGCAGTAAATATAAATGAACCCACACTTGCAGATATAAAGTCCCTTTGCCACTAACATTATGCAAATTTCCCACAAAGACTTCGCATAACTCTGTCCAATATAAAGCATGTCATTTAAAGTTTTCCTCTGTGTAAAAGTAAAATGGCTAGGGGTATGCGATAAACTCTTGTCTGTGGCATTTATCTTCGCAAAATGTATCTAAAGCACCAATAAAATGTTTGTTTATTGCATAAGTGTAGTTCTTTTAAATGTTATTATTCTATAGCCTCCCTGTTTCATTACACTTGTTTCAGGCCAAAATGTTTGTACTGTTCTTGCTGCACTTTCAATTGCACCGCAGCACCTTTGCAGACCTTTAAATGTGGCTTTTTTACAGATTTTCTATCTGAGGTCAAATAGCCAGAGAAACAGTTTTGTTACAGACATGATCTCATGTGACACGAATCTCATTTACTTCAAAGAGGAAGTCTCAGGCAGTTTGGGCTGAACATGCCCTCATGACCTCCTGGTCAGCTGTGCTTGTGTGAATTACAGTCTGAGGGGACTGTCTGAGGTGACAGAGAAATAAGCTGTTTGAGATGTTGGTGTACATTAGTGTTGGGCACTTTGGATCTTTTGGATGCTGGTAAAATCTGTGCAGTCTGGTCACTGTCACTGTCTGGTAGGTGCAACTTGTGTGGCATAGAGGAGGGTTTAAGGACCCCATGGGGGCTGCAAGGGGTGCTAGGAGGTCTGTAATAAATGTGAGAGAAATAATAACAAGATTTAATAATGTTTTTAGGACTGTTAAAGTGTTGATTATGTTCATTCAAAGCATTGTCATTTTTAACCCATTTATCACAGTTTAAATTATTACATTCTTAAAAATAGATTGAACATTCCTGAAATGACTGTGTCGTTCCATTAACATTCTGTTGCCCAAAAGATTCTGTCTTTATGCTTCTGTCATAATGTTTATGTCTACCTGCCTTGTTTTCAAACAGTGTGCAAAAAACAGTGTTTTCAAAACAGTGTGAATTGAATCATCATGTTTGCTGGTCTTTGGCATCAAAATGTTTAAAAGCCTCAGGCATGGACCAACAAGAAAAGCAAGTAAAGCGTCCACCTCCTGTAATCCT
>JBAJNP010013183.1:0-12433 GCA_036877545.1 Yasuhikotakia modesta | reverse complement strand
TTTTATTCATGCCAAAAACAAACACTTGCTTTAAGATTAAACAGGTTTCCAAACAGTGTCCAGGGGTTTCATATATTCCACAGGAGTCTCTACTGCTCTCTGGTGGCGACTGTAGTATTCAACTGGTTTTATTTTGCAGAGCTGTCGTTTCACGGATTATCTTGACGTTAATATTAATATTATTTAAACCACATTTCCCGTCACCTGCGTGTACGCTGACGTTTAGGGTGCAGCGATTTAACAATTGGCTGACGTTGTGTTATAAGGGGGACTTTTACATGTAAAAAACAAAGATTATTGTACGCATGGCACAGTAAGACAGATCTCTCAGGATACAAATGTACTCCATAGTGGAGCTCAAAGGTGTGAAGTGTGGATACCACTGTGGCTACTGCGGGCACGCGTGGGGTAAAGCGTCATACGGTAAGTTAGCGTGCCTGTAAACAATACAGCGATTAACTGCGTTAACAACGCTTGCAGAACACGAAGGTTAAACGGACTTTCATGTTGCTTCATGTGTTTAACGCTATGATGTCGCACTTCTTTATGGCAACGTGCATTACTGTGGCCAGCGTAAGCTTATACGATACAAGTTAAAATGTGGACATTTCTATATTTCCATGTGAAAATTAAAGCGGGGGAAGATAAATGAGACATTTCGTAAACTGGCAATGTCGAAGAGTAGCGAGGAGTTACAATCACGGTTTGAATAAAACGCGTACGGGTCTTTTATTCTCATGTTTCTGGGTTCGCTTCCAGGTTCATGCCTGCACCGGTTAGGGCTACTATGGGTAGGGCTTTGGTGATGACGTCACTAAGCGTTCTTTCTCGAGCGTCCTGTCACGATACACGCTCCCCTGTGACGTCTGGCTTCTAAGCCAATCAGCAAAGCATGCTGAGGTGACGTCACACCAGAACCGGTACCGTCCGCTGCCATAGTAGGGTCTGATCCTGCGTTCCGGGACCAGCAGTGCGTTTGTGGAAATGGCAGCGGGCGGATCGTTCAGTATTGTGGAGTACTTCGGGGGGGACGATGGCTACCGCTGCGGTTACTGTAAACACGAGAAGGGTAATTTCTCTCACGGTGAGTTGGACTGACATTAATGCCGGCGGTGTGGTTGACAGAAGATGCTAGCGCGTCTAGCAGGTGTCTAACATGAGCTTTCGTTTCCCACATCCCCTCATCAGAGCTGCCCGACATGAGCTGTCAGATGAGCAATAAAACTGTCCAGAGACAATTCATGTGACTGCATGACATTTCATCCCGAGCTGTTGTTTGTGTAGTTCATCGCTTTTTGCTAAGTTAAAGATAGCCATTAGCAAATAGGTTTAACAAAACAAGTTCACTGTGGACTTTTACTTACAGTATTTAAGTTTTCCTCATAAATATTAATGTGGTTTTAATTGATGTGTCACACATACAGCAATACTGAATCTGTCCTGACATTTAAATAAAGCAGTTTTCAACACCAGACGAGGGTTTCTAGAGACAGCAGACAAAATGATTTCTGTGTGACTTCATCTGACAAAACTGTCTTATTGTGTTTTTTTGTGAGTTATTTGTTAAAACATGGTATAAAATATTATTAAACACTATTAATACTGTCAGTAAGATCTTTTCAGCTTCACTTGTGACCTGTATAATGATGTGGAAATGGTGCTAAAAGTGGAGACATAAGTAGATTAGCAGCAGCATTGTGATGTTGTTGGATGTAAATAGTTGTCTGTGAATAAACGTGCTGGAGATCAGATCAGATCAGACAGGCAGACAGATGTGCAGACAGGCAGGCAGACAGATGTGCAGGCAGACAGACAGACAGACAGGTTGTCAGGGTGGGAGGTTAGGAATAATTGATCTGGATCTACAGACATTTATTTACTTGTCTGGCATTCTTGTATCATCAGAAACTTCCAGCATTCATTACTGTTGCACTGGGAAAATGGGAATATCTCATGAGGTTTTCACCCAGTGATAATATTTTACTAGTTGGTTAAAATCATTGGATAGTCTACTGGCCTTTGGTCACTATTATTCGCCCTGGCTGGCAGCATGAACGCTTGATGTTTAGGTGAATTTTATATACTTTCATTTGAATTTGATACTATCATAGATGAGCGGTGGTGTTGTTCTACCATTACATCTTAAATAATAACATATTTTTGATTAAATGGCTCTATGGCTGTCAGTGACAAATCTCTCAGTGTCCATCACTGACTGTCATATATACTGCTGTGTCATCACAGGCATTCAGGTGAGCACGCGCTCCATAACAGTTGTTAAATTCAAGCAGACTGCATGAAACATTGAGTCCTGCTGTCTGTACCACAGGCTGAAAATGAGTCTGATGACAGAGGAAGATGTGGTCTGAGGTGTGTAAACTGTTTAATTATCACCTTATTACCAGCTCTAGCAGCTGTTATGTGTGTGAGGAGCAGGTGTCTCATATCTGTCAGGTTAATAGCTGATAAGCTGCAGAGAACTATTGTTACTGTCGGCAGATCGATGCTGCTGGAGGGGGTCGCTGGATCTCACAGCACGTCTGTGGCTAGTTAAATTGTTTCTATACCGGGGGGAATGTGGCCTGCCCTATAAAAATACAGCCTGGTGTTTTTCTGCCTTTTGAGGATGTCTGATATTTTTTGATATTTAATAATTATTTGCAGTGTAGCTCAAAGTAAATCAAACAGGGTTTTAACAGCCAACAACTCAAAGACCTTTCTCAAAGCTTTGAACTCAAATGTACTGTACTGTATTCTGTGTGCTCTTGTGTGGTACCGTACTCTAATTCTGTGACATCATGGGAAATGTTTTCCTGTCTGGCCTTTACACACACACACACACACACACTCACACTCGTCTTTGCATGTTCTGAGACATGTTGTGTGTTTTCTCTGCAGGCATGTGGTCTCACACCATGACAGCTCAGGACTATCAGGATCTGATTGACAGAGGCTGGAGAAGGTGCTGATGTGGTTGAATGTGTTTTTATCTGAGGTCATTAAAGAGATTCAGTTACTCACCTTCATGTCCTTCTCAACCTGTACGAAGGACTGAATGACTTCTTTGAAACACAGAAGAAGATATTTTTCTGAGTAAATGAGAAAATTCTCATTTTTGGGGGATGTGTCCTGTTAAATCACACATCACGCTAATAGGTTTTATTGTGTTAGCAGCGGAAACACACTGAGGTTTGAACAGGATTCAGTGTAATGAGCTTACAGAGAGACTGTCTCACAAACCCTTTACAACCAGAGATGGAGTTAAAACAGCTCACAGACTCACTAAAACAGTTAAAAGCTACAAGAACACTGTGGTCTAAAATGGTTTGTTGTGTATTGTAATTTTATTAAACTTCACAGTTGTGTCTTTTTTCTGTTTTAGAAGTGGCAAATATGTTTACAAGCCTATTATGAATAAGACCTGCTGTCCGCAGTACACCATCAGGTAAACAGACTAAATATTGCATTACTGAAGTGAAATATCATGAAATATCATTTAAATAAGAATAAATGTTTAATAACTTTGTAAAACTGTTTTGCCACAGTAAAGCTAATGATCAACTTTTAAAACAGAATGAAGGTTAAGGTGTCTTCATGTTCTTCATGTTTTGCAGGTGTCATGCTCTGAACTTTCATCCATCGAAAACTCATAAAAAGACCTTAAAGAGAATCAACAAATTCCTGTTGCGAGGAGAGATGCCAGCTGAAGAGCCGGACGGGGGACATGAAGGTGATGATGAGCAGAAACCTCACACTCTTCTTCTCACAAAAAGACTCCTGTCTCACGAGTCACTCATGGCTGAACTTTAAAATGTGACATTCAGAGACAATGATGGTTTGTTATGTTCCACCACAAATTAAAGGCACAAACAAGAATTTATAAACATTAAAACATCTGACGGCTTGTGTCAGTGTTTTCTTCAGTTATAGCCCCTGTCTGTGTTTCATCTGATCTGATCTGATGTGGCGTTGCAGGTGTTTTAGAAGAAATCAAAAGCTGTCTAAAGCCTCTCTCTTCCATGCTTCAGAGGACAGTGGTTACAGCTGCAGAAAAAACTCAATCGCTTTTGTCAGGTGCGCTTATTGGTTATTGCTTATTGGATTGGTGCTGTAGATCAGACTTTCATTAGACACACATCTGATCTCTATCATGCTTTGCAGTCACTTATTCCAAACTTATTTTGTGATTTGTTTGTGTAGCAGATGGAGGAAGTGTCGTGTCTCTAACGATGGTCACGTTGCACATTCTGTATGTGTGTTTTTAGGGGAGCCCATGGACTCAGTCCATGAAGAAGTAGTTAGACCACCTCCTGAAGACCCTCTGAAGATAGACAGTACTGTAGAGGACATCACCAGCAGCCCTGGAACAGACATCACATCAACACCCAGAGAAGATCCGGCACCCAGGCCAGCAGAGAAAACATCACGTGTCACACCCAAACCAGGTCTGTTAAAAAATGACTTTAGCGGGAGTTAATCTGACATTAACTGATTAACTGTTTTTGTAGATGCTTTCAAAGTCTCTCCTTTAATTTTTAACCAGTTTTCATCACTGGTTTAATCATTTAAAACAGTAACAGCAGGCCTGTCCACCATAAGCCATCACATGACTGAATGCGGTGTTGATGTCTGCAGCAGGAGTGCAGGATGAGTCAATAGCTACAGTTAAACACCAGAGGGCAGCATGTGTTCACATATAATCCAGTGTCCTCTACACAGAATTACTAGCTCTCCTGCTGACACCAGTGATAAGAAATGTGTCACACTTGAGCAGAATTAAAACACAAAATTATTTCCTCATATGCATTAAACTCATCTGAGGTGTGATGTGATGATTTTAACCTCATCTGAGGTGTGATGATTTTAACCTCATCTGAGGTGTGATGTGATTAAAGCTTGTTTACCTCAGCAGGGTAAAGTGCTTTAAAGTGCTTTTTTAAAGATAATTCCATTTCTCCTCATGGCATGAAACTATTTATATCTAAGTATGAAACACAAGTTTGGAGTCGTGTACATTCACTACTCCCATTAGAACGTTCCGGAAACAGGAAGCATTTATAGTGGCTCCCCAAAGCAGGAGAAACCCCTTGTTCCCTCATTCTTACTCTCTCCATCTCCAAACGGAAACCAGCTGTTGATAAATTTGTGGCAGCTAGCTTTATGACCGTCCATATGTGTGATTCATGTCTTTAGTTAGCTGGACGCAGAGCTAAAGCAGAAACAGATCTGTTAAAGATCTTTCATTTCAGCTGAAGCTCATGAGTGGCTTGTTTAATCACACCTCCACTCTTCAGGTTGGTTTGAAGTGCCATTCAGAACCAGTTGTTTGGATGAAATTATGTTAAATAACTTTATTAAAGTGATGCTTGCACTAGATAGCACTAGCACTAAATTTAAAAGTTAATGTGAAAATCTTGTGCTTGATCTTAATTGTGTTGTTCATCTGCATTTCATTTACTGTAGTTATCACAGTTTCTCAGAGGTGTTGTTAACCGCCCTGGAATTTTTGCCAAACAAAGACACGCCCTCTCTTTCCAAAACCCCACCCACCAGCAAAGCATTTCTGTTGAGTTTGAGTCTGGTGTTGTTCACAGAGATGGTGTTGTTCACAGAGATCTGTTTAGGTGAAATCTGTCAGGTATTACATAAATGTTCCATTAACTTCTGAATCTTCCACTGCAGTGTGTGTGTGTATGTGTGTTGAGTGTGTGTTCTGGAGAATGAGGGTGCCAGTAAGGGCCGGTTCAGGTAGTAAAAATGTTCCTCTTCTCCACGCCCCTCTGTTCTTCATTCCACATGTTTCCTCTCGTAAAGAAATGTGGCAGCTCTAATTCACCTGCTCTGACTCAATCCTGCACAGCAAATACAGATTACACTGTCCCCTCAGGGAGCCTGTGAGTGTGTGTGTTTGCTGCCTGTACTTTAGAGAGTGTGTTTGGTGTGTAACAGTAACCGAGTCCGTGACTCCTGGAGGGGGCGTTCTGGGGTTTATGATCTGTTAACTGCTGGAGAGGGAGAGTGTGTCTTCAACAGAAGAGTTTATCACTCGCTCTCAGAAGAACTCAGAAGTGTTACTCTTAAATTCTGCAGGATCATTCAGTCCAGGCAACTGAATGAGTCCAGTTGCCTGAGTCCAGTTCTTCTTATCTAGAATACGTGATAATTCTCAACGTTAGAGGTCTGTCATTTATTTGCCCACACGCCATTTATTCAGTCATTATACATTCTGAAGTAATTCTTGATTTGATTGTTTTTGGAATGAACAAATTTGTTTATTTATATTGTTAATAAAGCCCCTTAGCTTAACCACATCTGTCTCATCCATCATTTTTGTTTTATTTGCTTATGGTCTCACTGCTGGTGTGATCTAATGTGATACTTATATTTTTGATATGTATTATATAAAATCACATATGTATTATACACATGTAAAATATATGTATGTATACATGCAGTGTGTTATTTGTATACGAAAATACATTGTAGAACAGAGGCATAGAAATGCAGAATATACAGTTTTATTGGGTATGATTTAAGATGCAGTTATAAAACAAGTATTAGACGTCATCAGTAGAGCTGGACTGCTGCAGATTGAGAACAGTCCTGTCAGATGTATCCGGTTAGAGCTGAAACACAAAGGAACAGAGTGCAGGCCGTTTGTGTACCGCATGAGGCCAGCGGCTGCTCTCCCTCTGCTGTCTGTGATGTTTATTCTGGGCTGGAGAAGAGCCATGTAACATCTCTCTCTCCCATCCCCGCTCCGTATTTACAGCCATGGCCGTAAACATTCCCTTCACTGGGGCAACTGGAGGTGTTAACAGGAAGAGAGGGAAGAATGAATGTTAAGAGAGCTGAGTGTCACCGGCTGTATGAGGAAGAGGCCTCGCGTCTCGCTTGTAAAGGCCAGATTTATTTCAAACCAGCGTAAATAGTCTGTTATTGTGATGTGTTGGAAATCCGGTTCACATTTGCACTTTGTGCTGCTCTTTGTAGCTTTAAGTAACTATTTGGATCCAGTTAACACTGGATTTCTGGAGATGTGAGATTAATTATCGCTGACTGTTAAGAGTTTGACAACGTAAAACATCTGAATTTCAGTGTTATAAATGTTTCTTATAAAGCAACCAGAAACATTTGCAATCTCACAAATAAGTCAAATAAACAAATCTCTTTAATACCTATAATATTTCTTTATTTAAATATTTAAATATTGTGTATAAGGAAGGTAAACTTCATTGTAGAAATAGATATATATTTATTTCATATCAGAAATTAAAATGTGACTGAGACATGTTCTTGACAGGCTGTATGGCTCAGCAGTGCTCTCTGTCTTTCCTTTTTTGTGTCTCTCTCTCTCTGTGTCTCTCTCCCGCGGGCTGTGTGGGTTGATGGCAGGCTCACGACCGGTCGTGGTTGGCACAGGGACAGGCAGGAAATGGCCTCGCTTTCCTTATTGCTCCAAACAGGATGTGGGTGTGTAAACTGTTGACATGAGACGCCGGGAGCACTGAGAGCAGCTGGCGTCTATCCAGAGAGATTGAGGGCGATACAGAGAGACAGTGTGTGTGTGGTTTACTCCTCACTATACACTGAGATACGTATGGCCAAAGTTTGAAATCTCTCCACAAATAAACTTTGTTTGTTTGGAACTTGAGTGCTAGGATGAGCCATAGACAGGGTGTGTAGATACTGTATCTGGGCTAAATTCAGTTAAGATGGTGCTTTGATTTCACGCTAAGACTTTTAAAGTGCTTTCTATGCTGTAATTGGTGAACATAGCCTTCTAGTTTGTGTGTTGTGTTACGAGTAGCAGCCATCATTGTTGATATGTGATGTTTAGAGTGAGAAACATCTAAAGTTTAACATTTAAACTATAGACGTGAGCTGTTGGAAGAAGGAGAGGGGTGGGGCTTAAATATGAGTGAACATTTAATATTCACTGAATGTTTAGCTGTTTCTGAGGCTGATTGGACAGGATTTGTTCTTTGGACAGAGACTGCTGCACCAGTGAGGAACAGTGAAGGTGAAAGAACAGCAGGAGTGATGTCACTGGTGATGTCATTTGTAGTTCATAATTCAGTGGATCTGCTGCTGTGGACACAGGAGGTGAGGTCAGGTGATCAGAGAATAATGAAGTGCACAGGGCTGAGAGTGAACCTGAGCATTAACTCACCATTACAGGTCACTGTATGTCCCTCTCTAATCCTAACTGTCTCAGTCTTTATTCTGTAGTAAATGGATGGCCGACTGCCAGGGCCACAAATCCTGAAGCAGTACCTGATGCAGTGAAGCTCGCAAACAGAGTGCGTGTTGTGCTGTTGATGCGTGATGTTGTCATGATGTTAGAAGCCGGCCATGTGTTTACTGCTGCAAACTTACTGGTGTTGCACACAAACCCTGCTCATAACTCGCCTGAAGATCACACACACGTCCCTGCAGCTCACAGAAACACACACACACACACGTCCCTGCAGCTCACAGAAACACACACACACATCCCTGCAGCTCACAGAAACACATACACACACGTCCCTGCAGCTCACAGAAACACACACACTACTCCATATGTGGTCCATGTCTCTGGTTTTCCTCTGGTTTCTGGTTTAAAACTTCATTGAAAGATTTTAGGCTCTTGTTGCCCAACATTCAGTCAAATGTTCAGAACATTTTCTATGACAGTTTGCAGGGTTTAATTTTCCTGCGGACATGAAGTCTAACATTAACACCTTACATGATGTTTCCTTCCTAGTACTAACAAAAATTGTGTATAATACACCAACATGTGTATTTGATAATGCAGTTGTTGTATATATATATTAGATCTGGATTTACTCACACTGCCTGTTGCTGTGATTGTGCTCTCAGGTCATGGGGCGGATCCCAGCAGGCCGCCATGCAGGAAAGCCAAAGATGTGAGAAAGGAGCGTCGACTTCAGAAGGAGCAACAGAAGCAGCAGGAGGGAGCGTCTACATCTCAGGGTCCTGACCCGGTGAAGTCCACATCCGGTCAGCCCAAATCTCTGGAGGACTTCATCTCTGAGTCTTTACCCAGTGACCCTCTCCATCGCTTAGAGGTGCCAGAAATACTGCTGTGGTCAAGCAACAGTTAAAACTCTAGGACTGTTGCTTTTACGTTAGCCAATCACTCATAGCGATGTTTGTTCTGGTGCATTATGGGTAAATATTTCTGGCTGATGTGGTTTTGAAACTGGTCTCTTGCTTTTGGTGTGATTGTTTGGGTGAGGTCAGCATCAGTAAACAGCCAAAGGTTTTGCTTTCTAAGCGAATCTGTATGAAAGGCCGTCTTGTTCACCAAATATCATTGTCCCCAGAGACGCCAGTGGGAGATTCAGCTCTCGATTATCTTGTAGACTGCATTGATTTGATTGACTGCAGTATCTCATTCCATTATCTTAAGTGGATAGCCATAAATGCGGCTCTCATCAGAATGAGGTTAGTGCTTCATGAAGAATTCCTCCACATGTGAAGGGCTAAAAAACAGACTGTCTTGGAGAAAAGTGTTCCCTTCTTTTATTACGAACTTTCAACAAACAGTTTGTGCAGTTATTTATTCAGCAGTGTCATTGACGAAGGCTTTGTGTGATCTTTCCCCTGAACCCTGCGTTTCGATGTTGATTAAGAGCTGTCCTTGAAGCCTGTTTGTAAGCACTTATCTGTTCTGCACGTAATGAACACGGATGCAGAATCTTACAGGCTTCCTCTCCAGACCGCAGTATCTAAAGAGTGTGAGTGTTAGAGCTCATCTGGAGTTCTGGGGTCATTTAGCTTTAGGAGAAGGACCTAAGAGACACCAGCCTACTGAGATAAGCAGCATGTTTTTATCAGCCACACCACACACGCTGTCTGAAAGAGAAGATTTCTGTAGAAATGCTTGGCATTCTGTACTCGTGGCCTGACTTTAGGATTTATGTATAGCTTCTGTTTCTTGTTCAATGAAAACATTTATCATTTGAGCCCAAAATTGTCTTTTAGTCAGTAGTGGTAGTAGTCAACAGTAGTTACAGATCCCTGTAATCCTCGCGTGCCCCGCAGAGGGCAGTAGAGGCACACTAAACCCTCTCTCTGCTCACATTTATTTTCAAATGTTACTCTGAAGGTCATTTCAAGGGAGCGTTTCATCACCCCCCCCACATCATTTGAAATCTCGGCGCTGTTTTGACAGCGTTATGCTCTCTTTGTCTTGGTTGCTCCTCACACGTTATTAAATGATCCACATCTCCAGAGAATAACCCAGCAGATTAAAAGACTAAAAGATTTATCAGCAACAAAAGTCACAAATATCTTCATTAACTTGGCCAGGCATTAATATGAGAGCGTTAGGGACGGCCAAATAAAATATAATCCAAAGTTAAACCCTTTGGTCGTGCTCTTCTGAGGAACTTACACACCATAAGCCCCTCGTCCAATGAAAACGTCTCGGTGAGAGGTCCTGTAATTAGAAACAGCTTCAGCAGTCAGTTAAATGGTTTTGTTTGGAGGACTGGGTTTTGGTGGAGAGCCTCACTTCTGAGGCCAGCGCGCTCTTGTGCAAACACAGATGATTCTGTGCGACGTCACACTCTGTTCATCAGACCTGACATCAGATCTCTCACTCTAAACTCACGTCAGACCTTGTGCTCCTAATGAATTCTTCTACACCAAAAGAGACGCTGTGCTTACTGATCTTCAGAACTCACAGTGATTATTTTATAAGCGAGTGACGGTCACTGTGGCTGTTGCTTTTCATCATTTGTTTTGTTTGACTGCAGCTCCTGATGTGCTTTAATCAAAGACAGTTCCACTGCTTCTAGAAAACTCAGGAAGTTTCTTCTGTAACAGAATACAGTAAGAGACACTGAGAGAAATCACTGCAACTCTGTCTTTAATCCATATACTTACCTTCTGTCAGTGTGTGAAATGCCTGATACCAGTGTGTACAGAGGATGAGATTTAAAGACACAGCAACAGTTTTTACAACATATGTTCTTAAACTAACAGCGTCAGAAATATTTCTAGATCATGCTGAATCTCACCCAGACAGCACATGCTGTGAATCATTTCTTATAGAGAAATAAAAAAATAAAAGAATTGGGTTTTGTTCCAGGTCACACGACGATCATTCTCAGTCTTCTGTTGTTCACTTGTTTTAATTGCTAAAATCTTGGAAGAATTTCGTTTTAACTCTTCTTTACTCTTTCTTTTGTTGAAGGTGAGGCTAGTGCGCTCCAACCCACCCAGTCCACAGTTCAAAGCTACATTTGATGCTTCCTACCAAGTGTACAGACTCTACCAGATAGCCATTCACAAGGACCCGCCTGACAAACCTACAGAGAGTCAGGTCAGAAGATCCAGGGCTCGTGGGCTGTTGAGCACATCTGACATGGCCTTGTGTTTGTTTTTTGTGACATAAGAACACACTTCTGTGTATGTAAGTTCTTCAACAGAGAGAGAGAGTAGAGAGAGAGAGTTGAATGTGACATTTAGGTCATGTTAAAGGCATCTGGGATGTGTGGACATCTAAACCAACATGAGGGAGAAACCAAAACATGTTCTTCTAAAACTGGAAGCAAAGAATCACAGTGTGTTGTCCTTTCACTTTCATTGAGTTTGTTTTTCCTCTTTAATTCCTCCAGCTGATTGGGTGTATTATGAATATTTGTGATCTTTCTATGATTTGAGCATTGTGTGGTTCTGAAAAGTCACAGCAGTTAAACTGCATCTGTTATCATGGTGTGTACAATGTTCAGTGTTATTAGTGACTGTGTTAGCGTGTGTGTTAGCGTGTTACAGAGCTGGTCTCTCAGCAGATTCAGCTTAAATAACTCCTGCTGTTTATCTGTCTTCATTTGTGTCTGAAAGTCTCATTGTAGGATGGAAAGTCTCTGTAATAATTGCATAACATCCGCTGAGCTATTTCAGAGCATGTTTTTGCAGATATGTACCACTTGGCCAATGATTCACCTGTGGTAGAGAGTGAATTAAGACTGGGTGGAGACGTTATTTCAGTGTTAGACTGGGCTGGGCTGTGAGACAGAGCCAGAACTCAATTACACTGTCCTGACAGAAGCAACATTTACTGTCTGTGAGCTTTTGAGGAGATGAAGAGAAGTCAGATTTATATACAGACCTATTTTGGTTATTGCAGACTGTTATGAAAGAGATAATGGGTTTTGGAGAAACATTATTTGTTTTAAATGTTGGTGTGAGCACAGGAATTTTACAATTTATTTGAAAGTGTGCAGTATAGCTGCAGTTACACAGGTGAAGTGTGCAGTATAGCTGCAGTTACACAGGTGAAGTGTGCAGTATAGCTGCAGTTACACAGGTGAAGTGTGCAGTATAGCTGCAGTAACACAGGTGAAGTGTGCAGTATAGCTGCAGTTACACAGGTGAAGTGTGCAGTATAGCTGCAGTTACACAGGTGAAGTGTGCA
>JBAJNP010013182.1:0-12435 GCA_036877545.1 Yasuhikotakia modesta | reverse complement strand
AGCAGTGCCACAGGCTGATTGCCTCCATGCCACGCCGCATTGAAGCAGTCATTTCTGCAAAAGGATTCCTGACCAAGTATTGCGTGCATAACTGAACATAATTTGAAGGTTGACTTTTTTTGTATTAAAAACATTTTTCTTTTATTGGTTGGATGAAATATGCTAATTTTTGAGATAGGAATTTTGGGTTTTCATGAGCTAATGTTTATCAGTACATGACAGAAAACAATGAACTTTATCACAATATGCAAATTTTCTGAGAAGGACCTATATTTGGTTAGAGTAATCATTTATTTCTTTAATAATAGAAATCACTTTTATAATATAATTTTTATTAAGCTGTTTCCTATAAGAAATAGATAATTGAAAAAGTTTAGTTTTAAAGAACTCCCTTTTACTTGTCCAGGAAACCCAGGCTTTCATCATTAACAACACTTAAAATTGTTCGGATAAGTGCCTTCCTGTTAGCTCATCTGGTAGAGCATTGCGTTAAAACCGCAAAGTTTGTGGGTTCAAGTCCTGATAAAAAATGTGTACCTTGAATTCACTGTAAGTTGCCTGCCAAATGAATAAGTGTTAAAATTGTGTCTTTAACAAATTTTCCATAATCCTCTTTTACAAGAAGATTAGAGTTAAAGTTCCAATAACGCTTGTTCCGGAAAGGCTAATTTTTATGATTTATTCTTAACTCAGTTGAACAGTGGTCGGTAAGGGGAGCTTCCAGCATCCTGGATATTGTTTGATTATCTAGTGCAAAAAGTCAATAGTCGAAAAGTCAATTCGAGACTTGCTAGAGGCATCAGTTTTAAACCAAGAAAACCATCTCTGATAAGGGTTTGATTTCCTCCAGGGATTCATCAAACCTTGATTATTTCAAAAGTCTAGCACTAACGAATTATAGTGATGTACATCATATTTAGTTGGTGACCTATCCAACCACTCATCATACACCATGTTAAAATCCCCGCCGAATACAACAAAAATTAGTAGCATATTTTGCTTTCAATATTTTTTTACAATTATGTAATTGATCCGTCCGACAGGCATCGAGAGCGTACGCTCTAACATCCACTAAAAATCACTAAATACCGCATAGATACAAGAGCTCAAACTGGAGGCAACCTAAACCAATCAAAAAATCAGCGCTGCTTAAATTCTTAAAACAGCCTGGCACACAGGTGACGCCAATAACACTAATAATACTAATTAGCTTAGGACAAATGGAAAGACATAATCCAACAGTGACCACTTCTGGTCAAAAACAGACAGACTGACAGTAGCATAGTCATCCCACTCATTTTCTGTTCTTCAGAAAATATCCGTAGATATATTTCTGTACTTTTTATCTTATCTGTCTGTGTATGATTGTATGTGTTTATTAATGATGTTCTGTCTTTTTCTTATTTAAATCGGTTTCATTTCAAGTTTGTTACCATACTTTAAATATCCATGATATCCATTGATATTTTGTTTATATTTGTACAGCTGCTTTGTGACAATGTACCATAAATAAATTAAACGAACTAGAGTGTGACAGGACCCTCTCCTCTAGGAACGGCCCCTGACATTCCCACCAGAATGACTGGCCCTCCGAGCCTGGAATCCTGAATCAGCTTTGGGTCCAGAATGTCCTTGGCAGGAACCCAGGAGCATTCCTCAGAACCATACCCCTCCCAGTCCACCAGATACTGCTTGGATCTGCGAACCTGGTGGACATCCAGGATGCAGTGGACTGTGTTGGCGGGTTGGCCACTAATGACCCGAGGAGGAGGTCTACTTATCACAGAAAAGGGAGAACAGAGAACAGGTTTAAGCAGAGAGACATGGAATGTAGGGATAATTCTTAGGAATCTTGGAATGAGTAACAGATATGTGACTGGGTTTACTTTCCTGACCACCTTGAATGGACCAATGTACTTTTGGGCCAGCTCGTGGGACTTCACTCGCAGGGGAATGTCTCAAGTGGGCAACCAAACCCTCTGTCCCACCTTGAATGAGGGAGCTGGTCTTCGCCTACAATTGGCCTGGTGTTGGTAGCGGTGGGAAGATTATCAAATTTGCCCTGGCCCTGCTTCAAACCTGCCAACAGTGGCGCACATACTGCTGGATTGTCACCTCAGCCTCTTACTCCAGGAATAATGGGGGAGGGAACCCGAACTGGCACTCAAAAGGAGACATGCCGATGGCTGAGGAGCGAAGGGTATTATGGGCATACTCCACCCATACAATGTAATCAGCCCAGGTCGAGGGATTGGAGACTGCCATCTGAGGTTGATTCCAAGTCTTGGTTGACCCGCTCAGTCTGCCCATTAGACTGTGGGTGGTGACCTGAGGAGAGGCTAGCAGTGGCCCCCAGAGACTTGGAAGGCTTGCCACAACCATGAGAAGAACTGAGGTCCCCAGTCAGACACAATATCCTGAGGGAGGCCAAAGACCTATGGGTGATAACTAATTCAGCAGTCTCTTTGGCCATTGGTAATTTGGGCAGAGGGATGAAGCGAGCTGCTTTAGAGAAACTATCCACAATTACTAAGATTACAGTATGGCCCTTGGAGGGAGAAAGACCAGTGACAAAGTCCAGGGCAATGCGAGACCAAGGCCGATGTGGAATACTCAAAAGATGCAACAGACCCTGGGGGGGCTGGTAAGAAGTTTTACCCTGACCGCACTCAGAACACACCCGGACAAAGCGGGTAACATCTTCCTTAATGGTGGGCCACCAGAACCTTCTTTGTATGAACTCAAGAGTTCAGCTAGCCCCTGGGTGGCATGTCAGCTGAGAGGAATGCCCCCAGTGGAGAACCTAAGCTCGTGTAGCCTTTTGAACAAACAGCCGATCTGCAGGGCCCCCTCCAGGATCAGGCTCACGCTCCTGGGCTTGTCTGACAGCGGTTTCCTGTCCCCAGTGAACCGGAGCAACTATCTGGCCATTGGGGTAATGGGACTAGGGTTCTCCTCAGACAAAGGTTTCGAGAAAACTCGGGAGAGAGCATCAGGCTTATGGTTCTTAGATCCGGGGCAGTAAGTGATAGTAAAATTAAACCTGTTAAAAAACAGGGCCCATTGAGCTTGGCGGATGTATTCCAAACTGCGGTGGTTAGCGAGTACTTGAAATGGATGCTTGGCTCCCTCCAGCCACTGCCGCCACTCCTCCATGGCCATCTTGATAGCACGTAGCTCCCTGTCCCCTACAAGGTAGTTTCTTTCCGCCGGTGTGAGACGGTACGAAATAAAGGTACAAGGATGTAATTTGTTGTCCTCTGCCTTCTGAGACAGCACAGCACCGACCCCTACCTCAGAAGCATCCACCTCCACAATGAAAGGCTTATCTGGCTGTGGCAGGATCAATATGGGTGCAGAAGTGAATTCCCCCTTGAGTTTCTGAAAGGCCAGCTTGGCCTCTGGACCCCAAGTAAACCTCGGTAAGGTACTCCTGGTGAGAGCGGTCAGATGAGCAGCCACAACTCTTAAGTTCTGGATAAACTTGTGGTAAATATTGGCAAAACCCAGGAACCCCTGTATCTCTTTGACCAACGAAGTGGTAGGCCAGGCTGCCACAGCCTGAATCTTATGTGGATCCATCCGGATCTGACCTGGGGAAACAATGAACCCAAGGACCTGCACTTCGGTGGCACCTGAGAACACATTAAAGGTAATGTGTTCTCAGATGTAAAGGTAATCCAGGAGGCACCTGAGAACAGCGATAACGTGCTGGACATGTTCTCGGGGAGAGCTCAAAAAAAAATCAGGATGTCGTCAAGGTAGACAAAAACAAACTGGTACAACACGTCCTGCAGCACGTCATTTATGAGGGCCTGGAAAACTGCAGGGGCATTGGTCAGGATAAAGGGCATCACTAGATACTCGTAGTGCCCTGCAGGGGTGTTAAAGGCCATCTTCCACTCGTCCCCAGGCTTGATGCGCACAAGGTTATAGGCATTGCGCAAGTCCAGCTTAGTGAAAATGTTGGCTCCCTGCAGCAGCTCAAAAGCTGTGGCCATCAGAGGCAGGGGGTAGTGGTTGTGAATGGTGATTTCGTTAAGATCCCTGTAGGCAATACACAGGCGAAGACTTCTTGCCCACAAAAAAAAAGCCAGCTCCAGCAGGGGATGTGGAGGGACAAATAATGCCAGCAGCCAGGGACTCATTAATATAGGTCAGGGGTATTCAAATACAATCTGAGAAGGTCCAGTCACACAAATTTCATAAGTTGAAAAGGTCCGGATAGACATAGTAATTTTATCAGTCCTTTATTTGTTACTGTGCTGTATTAGTCACTATTATTGAATATATTACACAAAGCCATAAAACTATTTTGAAATATGCATTGTACATGACTTATATAAGTAATATATATTTATATATTAACTGAAATATGCATTAAACATGACTTGCTGTACATACATGCTGTACTTGTGTAGTCAATACTACCATTTATCATGTTGCAAGAAATTTTAACATGACAAAAATAACAAGATTCACATAATAACAAAAGAAGTTTTTACAAAAACATATCAAAGCAAAAGCAGTTGCAAAACAGTTATTGTGAATCATTGCACATTGTGCATTCTCTTTGAACTTTGTGGAACTTTGGTGGACTTCTCATATTGAGCTTTGAGCCGATTTATTTTTCTCATTCTCAGCTCTGTGTTCTGAGCATATGTTTGCTCGAAATGACTGTTTTGAGTTGTAGTGGCGTTTAACGTTGCCACTTTTAACAAGCACTACGGACTCGGAGCATATAAGACAACTTCCTACACGTGAAATATATTTGCGTATAGTGATGGGATTGGATGAAACACGAGAGCTATTCACAGCCTCCCGTTCAGAAGACAGGGAAAAATACGACCCCAGAGAGGAGTAGTGCCAGGAAGCAATTCAATAGAGCAGTCATAAGGGCAGTGGGGGGGAAGGAAAGTGGCCTTGGCTTTACTAAAAACTGCTCTGAGGTGGCGGGGGCGTTAACTAGGGCGTTAGTTGGGACCTGGAAAGACTTGGCCAAATCAGAGCCCACAAAATTACCGGCAGCACCAGAGTCAACTAGGGCCTGGAGGTTGTGGGAGTGTCCTCCCCAGCTGACAGTAACAGAAAAGGACAGTCCGGCATTTGAAGGGGTAAAACTTCCTAGTGGGGGCTGGCCGTTTCCTGGGAGCTTGGGACAGGAGGAACGAAAGTGCCCTGCTTGACCACAGTAGAGACAGGCTCGCTCCCTCATTCTACGTTCCCGCTCACGAGGAGAGCATGGGTTCAGGAGCTTCTCGTGGCTGCAGCTATGAATGAGCGGGAACCTGACTGGCTGACATGGAATGGTGGGCGGTTATCAAGGCGGATGGTCACTTCAAAGAGGGATTGTAAATCTCTGGCAGGTTCTTGGGTGACCAATTCATCTTTAAGGTGATCTGATAAGCCATTAAGGAAACAGTCCATCAAAGCTTCTTCGTTCCACCCACTTGTGGCAGCCAGGGTACAGAACTGGATGGTGTACTCTGCTTGGCAAATGCGTAAATGTAAAAATGCAATTGACCTGTTCCAATTTTTTTAATCCCGGGTTATCTTCAAATTACGCCTGTTCTAACAATGGGTCCATAAAATGACTACAGATGTTCCAAAAATATGTGAAGTCCAGGCCTTCTTTCAGACTTTAATCTGAAGACACATTTTGCAGGCACACAATGTGGCAGGCACACATTTTGTGGCACACAATGCTTCGTCATATGACCTTGACCAACCTATGAACAGGACTGATTTTACATGTGTTCAAACGTTTCCCATAGCGTCAAACTCGCCAGCGTCTCATCCCCAACCTCAAAAAACTGTATTTCTGTCAATACCAGGATCATTTATCAATAACTTTTGAGAGCTTTAGAACTGCACCAATAAATGAGCTATTTATATACAATATTTACTGCTTAAACAATGACTAATGCAAGGATAAATGAATACAGTGGTCCACTGTTTGATTATGTTATCAGTTTAACACTAGTTAACATTGTATATAGTCATTACTAGTGGTGTAATGTTATGAGGCTGGGGTATGGCATTTATACTAAAAATTTTACTCTATTTTGCTTCTCTGCCTTTCAGCTGAGACTTGGAGGAATACAAAAACCAGAAAAGGTCTCTACAATTAGTGCACTCATAGCATTATTCCTGGCATTGTGTTCATGTGTTTTGGAGGGGAGGCATTCTAATTAAAAAACCCAACACATTGTTATTCTATTTAAGAATATTATTGCTGTTGTTATTCTGAGACTGTAACTCCTCCTACAGTTTAAGATACACCAATGAAATTTTGCACAGACATTTAGGGCGTTCCCATAGGGCGGTTACTATAACTTTTCTAACAGACTTTTGGAATTTCTGTAGGGGGCCTCCAAACAGGTCCAATCTGCCAATGACTTACATTGAAGGAATATTAAAAAAAAAAAAAAAAATACATGACCTACCACTTTGAAACAAGCTACCATCATGCTGGGTCATGCTAATAGATGCTACAATGTGCCAAAATCATGTTAAAACACAAAATCAGTTAAATTCTAGATGTTAGAGTTAGAATCCTAGCATGTTGAAAAAGTAGTCTCCATCGTGTTAGAGAATTCAATGCCAGGCATCTTTGACAGACTTTTAACAGAAAAATATTGCAGGTTCTCTAGTCTGTACACAACACCCAGGACATATAACCCTGCAGAGATTGAGAACACAATGCTGTTAATTTTACATTGCTGTATATTGTTAACAGTCTGTGCAAAATGATAGGGACAGGGTTTTGCATGGTAGTTTAATATAAACTGTGGTACTGAGCTATACATTTATGTACCATGGCATTGATATGGTACCATGTCTGAATTACACTGTATAAACAGTCCCTTTGGCATAATGTATAAATATTTGTTCCACACCTTTGTATTAATTGGGGAAAAAAGTTAAGAACATTTAATTTTTAATTTAAAATTTTAAAACTGATCTAACAAACAGTGAAAATGGAAAAAATAGAAACATGGTGCCTCAATATAAACAACCAGCCAAATAACAATAATAAACAAACAACCCACACGTCACTGAAATGCAAACAAAGGAACGCAAAAGGAGTGTTGGGGGATTTGGGGAAGTAAAAAAAAAACAAAAACATTATATCTCCTGAGTGTCTTTTATAGGGCAGCTTGACAGCACTGCGTCACATGTCTCCAGTAAGAGCTTCTGGCAGCTCACGCAAATGTCTTGACTGTACCAGTCCTGCATAGCAAGACTGTGAGCGGATGTTGAGCTAGGTCCGCAAGACACCAGAACCAGAGGAACCCTGAGACATCAGCAGACAACAGTACATCTTACAACGGTTGATAACTAAAAACTGTCGTTTCTAAAGGTTATTTTTAAAAAAAGAAATTACTTAGTGGTAGGTTAGGCTATTTCAAAAGTTATAATGATCTAACTTTGACAAGTTATAATAACTTGGCTTTGAAAGCATAAGATCCTATCTTCCCTTTAAAGTGCTCTCCAAAGCCACAACTCCAACACTTACCCCCCCCCAAAAAAAACAGAATAGTACAACAAGAAAATAGGGTATTCTATCATTGCATTTGGATCAATACCATATTCTGTTTTCAGTGTTGTAAACATTTGGCAACTTTTCAGCTTTTATTTCTTTATTACAAAGCACAACGCCATTTGAACTTGGCGATTGCTGTCAGTATGTGAACTTTAACCAATAAGTGTCTGAAAAAGAAATGACCCACCCTACCTTTAATGTGTTAGGAAAATACCAGTAGTGTCAAACTAATGTCCATTAGGACATATTTGCAGGATATTACTTTAGTAGTAAGTTGTCATCTACTTACCAGGCTGAATTCCATGACCAGCGTTCATTCCAGAAATTTCTTTGGCTTTGCTCACCATCTTTCATCACAATTTGCTTAAAGAAGCTTAGTGGAAGTTTCACACACCACTTGGAGGGCAGACACATCTTTATTTCAGAAAAGAGGAAAATTTAATAACCATCATCTTTGAAAATTTACAAAAATTGCAGGTTCTCCATCCTACCTGTACACAACACCCAGGACATATAACCCTGCAGAAATTGGAAACAAACAGCATGTCATGACTACAAAGCAAGTTGTAGCATCAGTAAGCGGCCAGAAAATTCTTACCTACTACACAGAGAGCAGATATTATGCCATGTGAAATACAGGCTTCTTATTGTGCAACATGAACATACCTAATACAAACAGGATATTAGGGATACTTCCATTGCATGAATTTAAGACAGCACAACTATGGCTCTCACGGTCCACTGCCCTGCAGAGTTTTACTTGAACAAGTTAACCAATGTCTTCAGTATTACTAAGAAGTTACAGGCAGATGGGTTTGATCAGAGTTTGTTTAAAACCTGAAAGTAGACCTCAAGGGCCAAAGTTGGCATGCAACTCTAAAGAATTAAAAAATTTGCCAATTTTTTACCCGCCAGTCCTTGTATCTTTCACACATCAGGTTAGTTATGTCTCCTTTGCAAGAACTGTGCATTTTCTTGACATCAACAATGGTTGTGAGAACAGAGCCCTTTTTGCTGCTTTTAACCTTCAAATGGAACAGTTGTAAGAAATACAATGAGAAAGACATTTTATACATTATTATTGAAGCTTTTTAGCCTTTTTACTGATACCAAATGGTATGGAGGCAGAACCATGCTAAAGTGTTTAGTCAAGTTAATTTTTGCAACCAAATTTATACAGTAAAGGCTAGATAGAGAGTAGTATACCACTGGTCAAATTACATCAGTGGTGACCGTTATCTAGACCAGGGATGGGGAACCATGTTTATGAAGGTTCTGTGTTCTGCAGTGTTTAACAGAAAATGTAAGTGGACATTTACCTTGTGTACCTCAAAAGGTACATGTTAAATTATGCAAATATTCTCTATAGGAAAATCCCCAACACAAAGACATACCATTTTGAAGAGCTCTCTATTGCTAGCAAAAGATCTTGTCCGACGCTTCCCAGTACATACTTTCAGGTCTAGAGAAACTCAAAATGGCAAAAATTTAATATCTTTACTAAAGTAAAACACCTTGTCAGGTTATGTTTTGTGCAAGGAAGACAAATCAAAACCAATGGTTTTGCGCAAATATAAAACCAAGCTTAAAAGTGCAGTCAACAAGCTAGACACAATACACAATCTATAATACAGGAACAAGCGAATAGTAGCAAATTCTGTCAAGCAGCTGTTAAAAAAAACAAAACAAAACTTGCCATAAGGACCTGAGCAAAACGTTAAATTGTGCGTGGAAAAGTTTACAGTATTCCAAGCAACAATAATACAAATTCTCCTTTGCATCACTAATCTCACCTGTAAAGCGGGAATCTTGCCAACAAGAATTTCCTGAATTTAGAGCTTCCTGCACAATAAGCATTTTTGTTACATAACTAAAAACTCAATTTAAAACTCAAAAATTGCTCTAAATTTACTTTTGTAAAAATCCATACAGAGCTCATACCTCTGAGTGCTTCCTCTGTGTAGTTGGCTTTACATGGAATGTATCCTCGGTTTCCTCATTATTAGACAAGCTGTCTGTTATTTTGAGTAAGCAGCAATAATGTTATTGCTAAAAAAAATAGTTTCTGCATAACACTAGGCTAACTTCTTTAAAAATAGCTTCTTTAAATAAAATTTTTGTACATTTATAGGTTAGCTCTTCATTGTGTGATGGGCACTTACACCGATTGGTAGAGCGAATCTCCTGCATAAGTAGTTCATGCAGACAGGTTTGCTCTTTGGGCTTTAACCCGATTTTACGCTCTGAGACCTTAGGAAAAGAAAATAGAGTTATTTTCAAAGAAGGGATCCTGTTGTTCTTTAAAAGTAAATCAGTAACCAACAAAATCAACACAAAACTGCTCACAACCCAATTCTTTTTTTATTATTTAATTCAGCAACTGACTGGATGGTAACAAATGACCTCCATCTGATCTTTGGAAAGGATCAAAAATTAAGAGGGATTTTTTTTTACTTCAGAGATTAAATGAATAGTTAGAGATTATTGTAATAAACAGTATAAATAAAATGGCAAGAACATGCAAAGACAATTTTCAATGAGCACCGATTGTTTTGTTAGACCATGAGTGCAATTTAAGTAAATTGGTTGAACTTGGAATGTTTGCTACCTTATTTTCCCTTTCCCGTCATCCAGTTTGACATGAAATTGTCAAACCTTGACACGCAAATGTTTGAAATTGCAATTGTACATAAATCACATTTCGTTTTACCGGTCTGAGCTTTGGTCGCGAGCGGATAAATTCTAAAACAGTCTGGTGAGGGTCTTGTTTTTTTTGACAATTACCAACAGCCTGTAAACACAGCATCACACAGAAATTGAGGCAAAAGCTGCAGTCACAGACTTTTCTGGCTTAACAAATATTTTTCAAAAACATTAATGAAATGATAAACATTCATTGCTATAGGAGCATAAAAACAAAGGAGTCCAGTAAAGGCTGAACAAACCTGAACCTTACGCAGTGTGTATTGCCTACACTGGATGTCCAGCAGAAGCTGGTTGAATGGGGCAGTCTTCGCTGGCAGAGGACATTTACTGACATTCTGAGTCTCTGCCAATGGCTTCAACACTACACCCCTGCTCAATTCATCCACTAGATCCTTCCATCCAGATACCTATAGCATAGCAACAAACGTCACTCCACAATGAAACCTGGATTACTCCCATTACTGGAAGGAGGGTAAATATTGCAGTTGTCTAGAAAAGTTCTGGTCATATTTAACCTATTAACCTGACTGATAAGAGATTATACAATTGTAAATTTCCTGCACAGGTGATCATTTAGCTTCATAAGACCTCAACATATCTTCAGGAGCCAGAGAAATAAAAGTCAATCAAAAAATAAATCAGCTGTTATTTTACTCACATACAGGCGAGAGACTTACCCAATCCGTGGTTATTTCTGTAACCAGTTTGGTCTCTGGTTCAATTAGTTTCTGGAGACTCTGTTTGCAGAAAAAAAGCAATAAAGCCCCAACACTTATCTCTTTTAGGATGCACTGAAAGACTGAAAACTCACCTCCTTGGACTGTTGAACAATCTGCAGATAATGACACAACTCAATGGTGTGCAAAAACAGGGAGGAACACACGCTTTTGTAATGCTGTGCTGCCTGGCTGGGGTTATGAAGACGTTGCTTACAGACCTGTCAGAAACGAACATTACGATCAAACAAGCCAGTTTCACTGTAATACATTCACTCCAATGTATTTTAGGTTTTCATTATAAAAAAGAACTTAAATAATGGATCGTTTCAATTCCTGGATGACATCAGATATTGCGCAGATGGGCTGAAAGGAGTAATCGGCACTTTGGCTGAGATTCACTTTGGTCATCTGACAAACTAGAACCTCCAATGTCTGGTTTAATTCCCGCTCAACCTGCGTCTCCAGACCCCAATCCAGACACCAGTAGACAAGACGACCCACAAACTCTACTACCTATTGAGGCAAAAACACCTTTGATATTTGAATTAATGCCACATTTGTGGAAAAAATAAATAATTGCCTACCTGCTCCTCTGTCTCCATTTCAGAATGCGTCCCTATGGAGAAATGTTTTTCTTTAAATGTAATCATAACATACAAATTACTACAGGCAAACTAGTTTTTAAATGATTAGTTTATATTATTAATTTAGATATTTATAAATGTGTTATTTATAAAAAATAAAATCATTTGAATTAAAGATTGTAAGTGGCTTTTTCTGATAATCCCTTGCCCACAAGAAAAACCAGCGAAAATCCAACTAAAATGAACTTCACTATGGTAAGAGAGGGAACATGACTTAAAGTCCTGCCACAAACATAGTACAGACCTTAAAATAAAGCATAAATGCAACACGGCAGCATTTAACACCGTTACATCGGGTGCAGTAACATGTTCTTACCGCCATATTGACTAACAGCATTTAGAGAGACGCTCCCGTCCCTGGACACCAGAACCCCGTTTGCGGCCGGTAACACAACACTGAGACGCGTCTGATTCCCGCAGCGATGCGAGAGTAAAGAGCAGAGTTGGAAACACAGAGCCCACGCCTGCTCCTCACTAACGGGCTGATCCTGCACATGGAGGATCTCTCTCAACAACATGTGATCATATGAAGACACCTGACATAGAGACAACGCCATCCCCTCTCCTGACGCGAACACTAGAAATATTCAAAATTGTGCTTTTTCTGGAAAAATGTGTGAAAATATTACTTCCTAAACGTATAGGTGCGTTTTCACACTTCTTCTCCCTGATGACCTTAAGTACGGGCACCTGTTGTAAAATGCCACCAGAGCCCCTCCCCTGAGAGCGCGCCAGTGGAGGGCAGCCACAGATGGTTCGTTTTGAACTCATACAGCGAGGTGTGTCGCATACAGCATACATACATACATACATACATACA
>JBAJNP010013181.1:0-12435 GCA_036877545.1 Yasuhikotakia modesta | reverse complement strand
GTGATGCAACAAGACAACGACCCTAAGCATTCAAGCAAATCCACCAAGGAATGGCTTAAAAGAAAGAAGGTTCGCACTCTTGATTGGCCTAGTCAAAGTCCGGCTTCACATACTTATGCACATGTCAAATTTTCAGTTTTTGTGAGATTAACCCCTTTTGTTCAATAAATAATGACAATATATCCTTTTTTTGTTTGTCTATCATTAGCAAGTCTGCTTCACAAATTGGGTTTTGGATGTACATTTGATTAGGTTATTCTATTTTTTTTTTTTTTACACAAAACCTAACCATGTCTGGAGGGTTCACAAACTTTCAAGCAGCACTGTATAGGTATTTAGAGAAAGCAACCCACCAAAACACAAATACTGCTGAACTATGTCAGAAATTTTTTTGGTAACAGACATTTACATGACACTTATTTTTGTGACCATTTTACATTTTTTGTGAACATTTTACAGCACAAAGCACACGGCTCCAACATTAACATGTAGTTTAAATAGTGGGTTGTGCAGAACTGCTGCTGTGGCTGTGAAAACGTGTGATTGGTTATTTGGTGAAATACCTTTGACCAATCGTGTCCCACAGACACTCTGCCTGGCCAGTCCTGAGCTTTCCTGGCTCATGCCACATTTTAATTTCATTTCATTTATACAGCACTATTATGCAATATTGCATTGATTTAAAGGAATGTGTTGTTGCTGAATTCACACTTTGCCTTTGAACTGCATAACAGGGAGAAATGAGGGCCTTAAGACACAACCACTCTGATGTCAGCACTCAATTTTGGCAAAGGGAGGTTACAAATACCTCTGCAACCAGATGGGAACAGGGAAACCAAACAGAAAATCAAAGACAAAGTGAAAATGACAGATGTAGATAGAGAGGCATTAATAGTGTGCGTTCCCTCCTCTTATCGACAAGACTGTCTTTATTTTAACAAGGAGAGACTGATGTGTGAGATGTGCATTGATTCAATTCTCTGCGAGACAGTATTTTATTGTTGTTAGCCTCATACTGATGGGGTTTTTATCTATAAAGGCATCAAACACAATCTATTACAGGCTGCGGCACTAAAATGATGGCTGTACACCTGAAGTGTCTCGTGGGCTTGTAGATTTGTTTCTAACTGGCTGGTTTTGTGATTTCTTGGAAATCTGATTCGTTGTTAGGGGAATCAGTCACTTTTATGAGCTGTCAGATATGAGGATTAGGGCGGATCTTCCAGCAAAGACATAAAAGCATGTCTGAGGTGAAAGAATGTGGATTTTACTGTCTGTGTCAGCACTCGCGGCGTGAAGAACAGAACAATTGCATTGTGTAGGACCTGACATTTCTGCTGACGGTGTGACCAAAATCCTGCTTCAAAAACGCTGCGGTCATGAAAAACCTTTAGACATTCTACAAACACTACAGTCTGGTTTTCATTTTTTAAACGCTTTTAATGGATAGTTTCCAAAACAAATACTAAGATTGAGGATATAGGCTGCTTTTCTTAAACAGTTGTTGGCAATTCGTTTGGTCCAAAGGAAACAAACATGTATCATAGAACCAACTGCTTGTCTGTACGACTCCATTTCAAGTCTTCTGAAGATAAATGAGTTTTGTGTGAGAAATAGACAGAAATTTAACTTGATAAATCTTCTAGATGTTTAATTTACCATACCTGAAAGAATGTCTTTGATAAGAAACTATTTAGTATATAATGCAGCAAAATAACATGTTGGATGCAGCAATTTTGCTGTAATATTGATTTTTTTTACCTATTGTTTGATATATAAAACTTTCTACTAATGTTACTGAAAGCACTTTTTAAATAACTTTGAGAGAACTTTTAGAGAATGTTTGCAACGATTCCTGTTAGCTGAGCAGTTGCTTGCTTTATTGTAATACTGTCCTGATCTGACACTGTTTTTGTTTGCTTTCAGGATTTCAGTGTGTGATGAGGACAAATTCCGTCACAATGAATTCATTGGAGAAACCCGCATCCCACTAAAGAAACTCAAACCCAACCAGACCAAGAACTTCAGCAACTGTTTGGAAAAGCAGCTTCCTGTGAGTTTTACAGTTATTGTCAGGAAACAGTTCTTTAAAGATGCTAGCAGCTCAGTTGTGCTAATTATCAGTGTTGTTGTCTGTGAGCGATGAGGAATTAATGTTTGAATGCTAAGATATAAGCAACTTCATATAACTGATTAGAATTAGCATAGTAGAGTTCAGTTATCACTGGAGAAACATCCTTACATCCATCAGCCACCTGAGATGAACATGACAGCCTTAACAAAACCCAACAGAACAAAACAATTGAGTAAAGCTGCAGGCTGCCAGAGTAAAAGCTATGAGCCACACAGACAACTGACAACTGAATTGCTGCTTTTATCGCAGAGCTCAAAAGCAGCTCTATTCACAGCTACATCCTCAAGCAAGCAGTGCAGTGTGTGAATTGTATCATTTTTAGTCTTTGTTTTACTCTGGATTTGAGGGGGGCTGTGGGGATCTGACATCCCCACAAAAATGACAAAAATGTCCCCTCTGGAAAACCACCATAATGCTTTACAATTTAGATGATCAATGTTGTGTATTATGTAAAGCTTAAAATGTAAATATAATAATACATTTTTCTTATAATTTAATTATAAATAACAGCAATTGTCCAATCAGAACTCAGGAAGGGGAAGCGCACAAGCCTACACAACTTTTAGTCGTGTTTTTGTGCTTTTCTAATGGGTCAAGGGAAAAGGTTCAAGCACAGCTTTTTACATTTTTTAAAAATAAGTGAATGTAGGATATTTAGTTGATTAGTGTTTACAGCAGTGTTGCCAACTTGCCACTAGATTTAGAGACTTTCAGCCCACATTACTTTGCATGTAAATATAGCCAAAATCACTGCACAATTTAACTTGGTGTTTTAATCAGATTTTTAAATCAGGCCCTTAGCATAACAGCAACATCTAACATCTAAGTTGCGTTCAGACACTATATTTCAAAGACAACTGTTGACGCTACATAACATTATGTATGTGTATTTTATGTATGTTATAATGAAATGATCACCCTATTATTTTCACCATTATCATCCACACTGTGTCTTAACCAAATGGGACGCTGTGATGCACAACAGACAACAGCAGATTTTATTTTCAGCTTCTATTTCTGTAACATTGTGGCTGATACTGTTGATTATGATGTACTGATTGAAAAACATTTTAAAAAACATATAAAAATAATGATTTTATTTGTAATTTGATTATACACTTTTTCTGCTGACACACTGATTTGTGACTGATTTTTATTTTCTCTTTACCTAGTTCATGTGTGAATCTTTCAGATACATTTGTCAGAACTGCATGCAAAACTCTGCTGGGATTAGCATGTAGCAATGCTTTCTGTTGTAGCAGAAACAGGGAAAATGTTGAGGAAAGCATTTGAATACTTTCTATTACATCATTCTCTCATGTATTGGATGCTGTTGGATGTAGATATCAGGACATGGTTAAACCTGGCAGGATAAGAAGGTTTTGGGTGCTGTCATGAGATCATTGATGTGATTGGTTAGAAAGGCAGAGGTTACAAACACCTGCACATGTTCAGTTATTTGAAATGACTGCTGTTGGTAATTGACTCATCTTCACCAGTTATGTTCTGCTGAGGGAAAGTAGGACTAAGGTTCCCCACCAGTTATACCAGCACTAACCAGCATAAATCAGTCTGGAAAATACACACTAACGTATGCAGGGAAAGTCCACAGTTTTAATTTAACCAAAGGTAATGTAATTGAACCGTCAGCCCTCATGATCACTGTAAATGTTTGTGATAATCTTACGTTCATTTAAAATAATTACATTAAACATATTTGATCCTATTTGACAGGAATAACAGAATTTTTTTTTTGGTTTTTTCAGTGTGTTTTTATAACCATCCCCATTATTATCTATATTAAGTCATTATCTGAAAGTGAAAGACTACATTTTGGCACAAACACTGACTTGAGATCTGTTGTTATTTCTGCAATACTGCTAAATGTTGCAAAAGATAAACACAAACACTGACTTGGGATCTGCAAATCCACCAGCCAGTCAACTGGAGGCTGTGTGTGTGTGTGTGTGTGTGTGTGTGTGTGTGTGTGTGTGTGTCCGTGTCCAGTGGGGACAGAAGTGAGGCAGCAGCGTATAAAGGATGAACAGAGACGCTCCTCTACAGCTAATTAACTTCATGCTTCACGGCTTTGCTGGTCCACAAAGTTCTAAGAGAGATTATTATGATCATTATTATTAAATATATATATAATTAAAAGTCATGCTTTTGTTGTTAAGTTTGCAATTTAAAAAGTGCCATTTGTGTCCCTTATGTATGTGTTAAAGTTTTATAATTCCAGTCACAATTTTTTTTCCTTACATGAGAATGACTGTTTTGTTTGGTCCCCAGCACTCAATCTTTTCTCTTTTGCATGTTGTTTTAACAGCAGACACAGTGATGTCATAATTACATTTTTATTTACACAGTGACATCATTAATATCAAATTAAACTGTAGTTTAAATGTTCTACTTACCTGAAGGCATAAATATAAGCAATGCAAAATCTAACCTTTCTAGACACATTGGACTGACAGCAGTGTTTCCTGTTTGTGTGTGTTCACAGATTGACAAGACAGATGACAAGTCTCTGGAGGAGAGAGGCCGCATCATGATCTCGCTGAAGTACAGCTCTCAGAAGTCTGGTTTAATCGTGGGCATCATCCGCTGTGCCCATCTCGCTGCCATGGATGCCAACGGCTTCTCTGACCCCTATGTTAAAACGTAACAGCCGCTTCTCACACAATCTGTCTCTCATAGAATCTCTCATTTTTTTGTAAAAGCACAGAACCTCGGTTCTGCTACATTCACATACAGATTTGTGGTTACTGTATATCCAGGTGCTATAGACTGTGCAGCCTTTGTAGCTTGTTGATTCATGAGTCTTTGAGAAAAAATTCCAATTTGCTCTGTAGGATTTTCTTGATTAAACAAACTTAAACTTTAAGTTCACATCCAAAGTGAACTTAAAGTCACTTTGGATGAAAGTTAAATGAGTAATTACAATGCAAATATTTTGTTTATGACCATTTATTCTCACATGTGCATCAAAAGGTATCAAAAACATTTGCCAACATTTTAAATTTGATGCCAAAGCAATTAAACAGCTTTTCTTATTCATATAAATCTGTGCATTTCTTTATATCAGAGAAGAAATGGATGTAAATAAAAAGCAATCTCCTGCTTTAGCACAGAAAAGGGATTAGCATTCCTAACCCTTTTGGTTCCTGTTTCTTATGATTTATAGAGGGATTATTGTAGTGGACTATTATGTTTTGTTTTTCTGCATGTTCAGACATTGAACAATTTTACCTGTCTGGTTCTGTCACTATCAAAGATTTTGAATATTAAATTATTCATCATCGCTGTTGTTTACAACAAACAGAAGAAACCTTTTGTCTTTGTTTTGTCTCTGTCTGCTATTTTCAAATCACTTTTTCAAATCACGAGTTTTCGAGTAATTGTTTTATTTTTGTTGTTTATGCATGCAGCATCTGCCCAGACTTATATCAGCTGACATTCATATTTTGGGGAAGAGTTTACAAAGAGAAACTCAATTTTAAACTGAAAATGTATTTAGTTATAGAAAAGGCTAAATAATAGGGTTGCCTGGAGGCAATATTGCAGCAGTTGACATTCCTGAACAAGATACTGTTGCTGAGAGAAGAAAAACGTTTGTGTGTTATTTAAAAATCTCATTTTTGTAAAATCACAACTAAGTCACTGACCTTTAAATTTTTGACACTCATCATCAGTTTATCTAAGCTTTGGACTCTTCTGTGACTTCTGTTCAAATACCAAAAGGGTTATTTATGGATTATCAATTCAATATGATGAATTTATATTAAATTGACAAAATGAGCAGCCGGCTGTGATTATTAGGCTGTGGGAGGTTTGACCTTGTTGCCTGAACCGGTCTGTGAGTTTTGGGTTCTGGCTGTAAGAGAGCGAGAGCAGGACTCCCTCATTAGAGAACGCTTGTCAGAATGAGACGTTATCGCCCATTTTAATGGCCTCTGTAACAGCAGACATAAAATATTGGTTCATTTATGCATTTTTATTAAGCATTCCTAGACCTTAGTAAATGGTGTTGCTAATGTCTAAAAATAAATCTTGTTTATCCTTCTGCGGTTTATATCTGAAAGTGCTAAGTATACAAGTGTATGTATACACAAGTGCTGTATTGCCCTCTGTATGAATTACTTAAGCATTATAACTGTGCCAGTTTAGTCTTGATAGAAAGCCAACATTCTTATCAATGAAGACACAAACCTGTCTTCAGTGTTTCTAATGTGTTTCAGGTATTTAAAGCCAGATGAAAACAAAAAATCAAAGCACAAGACAGCTGTCAAAAAGAAGACCCTCAACCCTGAATTCAATGAGGTAAGAGTCACCTAAACACTTAGGTGACACCTAAACTGGTCTTTATTTCTGATACCCACTGCTTCCCAATAAATGATATGTGCTCATTTTATTCACCTTGATTTATCAGGAGTTCTTCTATGACATCAAGTATGCTGACCTCAGCAAGAAGACCCTAGAGGTGACAGTGTGGGACTATGACATCGGCAAATCCAATGATTTCATTGGTAGGACCTTTTTGCAATATATACTACAGCCATAACTTTACTGTTCAACATTTTAACTGCCAAAGTTTGTAAATGTTTTAAAGATTAAAAAGGTTTTAAAGGTTATTCCATACTGTAAAACTGCCAAAATTTGTCAAGATCAATATTATCTGAGTAATAATGAACTTTTCCATCCTGTTTCCAGGTGGAGTATCATTAGGTATAAATGCCAATGGTGAGAGGCTAAAACACTGGTTTGACTGTCTGAAAAACAAGGACAAGAAAATTGAGCGCTGGCACACGTTAACCAATGAACTCCCTGGTTCAGGGTATAATGACTGAAAGCCTACCTTCCAGTACTTGCCCCAGTGCCCCGCCCCTTATGATGTCAATGTAAACCCAGCCTTTGATGGACAGATCAACACTCCAACAGTACATTGATTTAGAGATGGTTGCCAATGGTTTGGTCCTAACTAACACACCTGCCATCTCTCGTACCAGTGGTGTTGAGCTTGCAGTTTGATTGATGTGGCTTTTGGGCTTATATGAAGATCTTAAATCAGCCTGTGTTTGTACAACCGTGTTGAAAATGGAGAGATATTGTTCCCACAGCCAACAGATCAGATGTGCTAACTAAATATTTAAACTCATGCTACTTTTTCTCCATTCTCTCATTCTCTTGCTATCTTTGAGGTTTAACAATCAAGAAAGCTGTTTACAGAAATTAGCTGTCAGTAAGTGTATTTTATGTATGCTTTATGGTAGCAAAGACTCTAAAATTATGCTAAATAATGCTAAACTTACTAAACACATTGTTTACATAAAATACAGTCGAAAACATTTCTGATGCTTGAACGAAGGCTAAAGCAAAAACTACAAAATTATGTTTTACAGAAGATTGTGAGAATTATAGTCTGTATGCAAAAAAAAATTTGTACAATTTTCACCCACCCAAACATTTACAGCTTGTAATTCCCTTTTCATTATAATAGGTTAGAGTTGCTTTAGTGAATGACCTCCTTGTACGTCTACTTAGTGAATGTAATTCCTAATACTCTTATGACAAATGAACAGTGTGCCAATGATACTAAACAACACAGGACTTAAATAGCCATTTTTCTAGAAAGAACAGAGAGATCAAACCCTGTTTACACAGAGGACATACTTATGCCCAGAAGGAGCTATTCTAGAAATGAATGCTATGAAAACAGCATTTTTCTTGAGGTTTATCCTCTTGATTGGAATTATTTTAAACTTTGCCTCATCTGGGCCCTTAGATGTTACTGTTTAAAATCTCTGGTCTGTAATGAAGAAAATCAATTTAATCTTGAAATGAATATAGTTTTGAGATTTATTGATTGCTTGATTTAAAGAATGTTTATCTTATTCTACCTTTAAAAAATTGTATCATTTGGACCAAATATATTTTATAAAGGCTGTGTTATCTGACATGTTTGTGTTAATTTTGTGTACCTGTTGTGTTATTTAGTGCCATTTATAGTATAAAACTAATTTAATGTTTTAGCTTTTCTGTGTTATTGCATATTAGCATGCTGTTGGTGGGAATATTGGATGTATTACTGTATGTTTAATCATTTTATTTTTCTAAACTACCGCTGGAGTTTATTCTGTTTTTAAGGATTGCGGGTAAAACTTGCTGACCCTTTATTATTATGAACTTGAGACCCCTAAAAGCAGCCGACTTCACAATCTTATGTTTGTGTGATGCTCACAGATTGAGAAAGATTCTCTTTGACAATGTTCATTGTAAAAGCCACTTCTGTGACTTTTTGTAATCTTTTGCATCTGTGAACAAACTCTGTGGCATAGAAATGCATGCAATGTTTTTGGGCTGTCATTTAACTAACTAAGCTTCATGTTTGATAAGCTGTTCTCCGTAAAAACAGAGTTTCTGCTCTTGGATGCTATAAGAATGTCAGCCTTCCTTCTTTGTCAGTTTTTGTACCTTTGAACGCTTTTGCTCTATTGACTGGACATGTGACTGCATGTTACACAAAATAAACCTTGTTTTTTTTATAATTTTTAACTCTCAGGCAATTAATTGCATATTATAGAGGTTCTCTTATGAATCTCTTATGAATTTTAATTATCTTCCGGATTTGCCATAACCGAATGGCCAAATTATTGTGCCTTTTCTTTAACAGCGTTTTGCACTGCTTTACTTATCTTAAACTTTTCAGACAAAAAGTTTGTCATTCATACATATTTCCTTGAATGTTACAGTAACATGTAGCCATCATGTAACTAAGTTAAACAAACTCAAGCCAAGCTAAGCCAAACCCAAGCATTAAAAGTTGCAGTGATCAAGTGCTATCAGACACCAGTATCTGTTTACCTGGGTTTTTTTATTATTTTTGTATTATTTATTATTTTATTTATTATTATGGCAAATGATATTTGCATTTACACTAGAACTGGAAACCCATAAAGAATAATTAAAAAATAAACTGCCACTTAATGTTTAAAGGATTATTATAATAACACTGTTGAAAAATGAGTACAATGAAAGATAAGTGCCACTCCACTAAACAACTATTTCTACACCTACGAATTATGGTTTAAACTCTCAATATAATGTTTGGAATATTGTCTTCATCCTATTGGGTTTGCAACACATAAGTTGTTACGTACATATTTCTTCCCTCTTTTCGTGCTAAACAGTGTTTTAAATGTTAGAACTATTTAACCAGTTAAAAACGTATGTTGAACTTTATTAAACTCGGGGCACTTTTACAAGTATATGGCTGTTGCTTCTCACTGTTCTGGTCATATTCAGTCATGTCCTGCTTCAGCTGGTGGTCTCACAACTCAACAGCGCCCTCAAGTGTTGCAAGCCTAGTCGCTGGGCATCATCTACAGGTCTGTTGTTGAACTTGTCTCTTTGCTGTTATTATTAGAGACATTGAAGTTATGAAGTTTCTAATCGCAAAGGTGTTTTATACACCTGCATGAATCTTTGTTTCCATACCTCAGGGTCGGATCCATTACACATACAGAACTGAACCATGTCCGGCTGATTGGAAGACACCGCCTGTGAAGGGAAGAGATGCGATAGGTTTGGATGCTCTGATGCTCAGGTGAAGGTTAATAATAAAGTCTCACCACATGTAAAGGGGTTCGACCGTGAGCATCAGAAATATTTAAACTGACTCCAGCTTTCCTCCATGCCTGCATCTGTTCTGTGTCTCCAAGGAACGCAAGACTAAAAAAACAGAAACTTCCTGCATAAGGTGCAATTGCGAAGATATTTGGGCAATATAGGTACAAATATAAATCCAGCCCACCAGCACATCTCAGCCCCGAGATCCTCTGAGGACTTTTCCAAACAAGCCCCTGCAGAAATTAACAGCTCCACCACTTCCAAACTCCTATTAAATGACAGGGTAAATCTATTACGACATAAATGCAAAGATCTACAGTAGATACACATTCAGAAATGAAACTAAGACCCAGATCGTATGGCATCCTGAAGCGCAGTTTCTCCATCACAGTCCGTGGCGTTGACATCCGCTCCATGCTGAAGCAGGAAGCAGACGGTTTTTAAATTGCCCTGTCCTGCTGCCACGTGCAGAGCAGTCCGGCCTCTCCAGTCTGCGCCCGAAACATCGGCCCCCTGAAAACAAGCCTTTACGGGTTACATGATCGCCACCGATTTCCATGAGACCCGTCTCAGATGTTTCAGAACCTCCGCTAGATGTTCCTCCAGCGCAGAAATATCTTCTTGTGCAGCGGAGTTGTTCAGCAAATGAGGAAACAGAGCAAGCTGGCAAACTTTCATCTCCTGGTAGTTTATAAAAGCAAAATGCAAGTATTGGTGTAATGTAAGTACATTTTACAAAATGTAAAATGGTGAGTATTGGAAAACAGACAAATAAGGTTTAGAATAAATAAATCCTACTTTTAAAACTACTATTTTGGAAATATTATGTTATCTTCCATAACCAACACGTAAAGTTATAGTTAGTTTCGAGTAACCGTTCTGTCGTTGTCTGTCCCAAGCCATCCGAGGCGAAGGGAAGATGCCACAGCAGACCAAAATCTGTACGCCTCCTCGGAGATCTTTCTTCTGGACCAAAATCTTTGCATAATAACTATTAAAATATCCAGAAACTAAATATAAATATGCCACTAAATCAGGTCCGTTTAACGACTGATGTTACTTATGCGACTCGCGTGAAACGTTTAATGGCGAAAGGCGCGTAAATGAAACTATAACTGTCATATAAGCGACATACGTCACTTAAAATTACACGCATCTTTATTCATATATTAAGCATCGTTTTATTTAAAACATTTCAATAAGCCGTCATTTGCGTGTCTTGTGTGACTGGTTTTATGTTATTAATGTTTAGTTATTAATATTACTTAATATTATAATATTACTATTAAAATAAAATGCTAATTATGTGTTTTGTTTTGTATGTGGGAAATGTTTATAAAAGTATTATTTGCTTTATTTGTAAACCAGTTATAAACGTGCATTTTTAGAAAGCGTGTTAATTTCATTGCTGTTGCGTTTGTACGCAAGGATTTAAATAAAGTCCTATCCTATGACTCCCACTACTGGAGAAAATGCAGAACTACAGTCTTCAGTTCAGATTATGGGATTGATCTATAAAGTATTTGAATGCAGTTTTTAAAGAGTTTCTAAAGAGTACAATTCATTAGGATTAGCCTACTTAAGTGAAGACCAGGTAAAACAAGTGAAGGGCTGCTTTAATGGAAACGAGAAAATATCTTGTCGTTATAAAAAAACTTAATAAAGTTATAAAAAATATAAAAAATATCTAAATATATTGTTAATATAAAAATATATCGTTATAAAAAATATCTAAATATATTGAAAATTATTTTTGTCATGTGAATCTCTCTAGTAAATAAAATTAGGATAAAATAGATTTTATTCCAATTTGGCTTCATCTTCATAACGTTATGCAGTTGTTATGACGTTCTGTGGTTGTTAGGGTGTGTTTAGAAAGTTGACAGGGCAATTCCTGAATCCCCTGACAGTCCATTAGGATCAAACAGCTATAAACTCTTGCTTATAAAAACATCGTACATCCGATCACTTAATAAACATTTCTCCTCAGTAACCACCACCAACACGTCGAAATAAGCTTATAAATGTATAATACACGCTATTTATAAATGAAATGCAAGTTGTTTATTAAAAACATGAAACACGTTACAATACATACTTTAAAAACTTCTGAAAAATGAAGAGAACTTAATTAAATCTTACGGCTGCTGCCTAGTCGTAAAGTGTCGTAAAATGTCGTAAAGTCCGTCCAGTGCGGTATTAATACGGGCGCTTTTCTTCCGGTGTCTTTCTCGTAGCCAGGAGGCTTGTGAGCGGATGTATGGGGTGCAGTGGCTAAGTAGGTTCATTTCATTTCATTTGCGCGAGTTTTCACAGTACACGACATCTTTTAATACTAATAAACAAGAGAACGGTGCGAAATGTTTCTATGCAAAGGCTTATTTTAACCTAACAGACGAGCAGACCTGCACCACGTGGTGCGGTCGGTCGTGTATGTTGTAAGCCGTAATATTTGGTTGTCCGTGTTCATTTTATGTTTCTTAAATTTATTGTGCAGCTAAAGAGTTGGTATCATGTATTTATAAACTGCCATGTAGCATTATACAAAAGAAACTTCTCAAATGGAGCAAGTTTCTATGTCTGCATGGCTATAAAGACATCAGGTTTGCTTTCATCGCTGTATTGTCAGTTGCAGTGGTGACAATGAGGCCTGAAACATTTGAATAGTTCCACAA
>JBAJNP010013180.1:0-12436 GCA_036877545.1 Yasuhikotakia modesta | reverse complement strand
CGGTCCTTCTCCACAATCTTCCTCAGGGTCCGGTCACCTCTTCTCGTTGTGCAGCGTTTTCTGCCACACTTTTTCCTTCTCACAGACTTCCCACTGAGGTGCCAGCACTCTGGGAACAGCCTATTCGTTCAGAAATTTCTTTCTGTGTCTTACTCTCTTGCTTGAGGGTGTCAATGATGCCCTTCTGGACAGCAGTCAGGTCGGCAGTCTTACCCATGATTGCGGTTTTGAGTAATGAACCAGGCTGGGAGTTTTTAAAAGCCTCAGGAATCTTTTGCAGGTGTTTAGAGTTTATTAGTTGATTTGGATGATTAGGTTAATAGAAAGGCTTGAGCTACTTCAGTTGTGTGTAATGAATTTAAAATATATGAAAGTCTAATGTTTATCAGTACATTACAGAAAATAATGAACTTTATCACAATATGATAATTTTCTGAAAAGGAGCTGTATGTGTGTCATGAACAGTGTGCTGATTTTCCTTATGTGTGGAATAGCCAGATAACCTACAACACTTGCAGCATACACATACAAACACACTCCACAAATCCTTCCAAAAGTACTTTCATTTTCAGTGTGTGACCTTTTGTTTATGTGTACAGGTGTCATCCATCTGTCCTCTTAAAAATTACAATTGTTGTTTTCCATTTTAGGTTTGTTTGATATTAATTATGGTCGGTCCAAATACATGAATTTGGAAACATTTTGGCTGGTATTTCCAGGTTTATTTATTAATTCTGTTTGATGTGCACTGTGTACATGCAGTGCAGAAATAACAGCAGTATGTTAGCGTGCAGTTCTGTGTGCTGTTGGTGGTTCCTCTCAGCTACCAGCAGGTGGCGCTCTGTTAATGTTTGAAGAGAGAGCGGCTCATTTCTGCCTTTTTCTCATTTCTGACTCTACTTTCCCTGGCATGAGGAAAAGTGCGTTCAGCTACACTTTGTTTTTTTGCCAGTTTGTGTTTCATTACCTTTGTATTTTTTAAAACTTGGAACAGTTTTTTCATTTTTGAACTTGGAAAAATTGGAAAAAATAGGAACTTGTTGTTGTTGTTGTAATGGAAAGACGTGTTGCTTTAGAAATGCTTGGAAACCACTGTGATATGTCATGTTTCTGTGTATTAATGTTATACAGTCCTTGTATTAATATTAATTTGTCACACATTTGTTATGAATGTTTGTTAATTAAACATGAATTGTTTATAGTTGTACTGAATACTGTCAAAAGCAATAAAACTATGTTGATGGATCTTAAACCTTCTCCAGATTCTGACTGAGCTTGAACACAGTGGTGTGGGCCGAAACAAAGAGCAGAGCGCCCGAATGCTGGGTCACCTGGTGTCAAACGCCCCCAGACTCATCCGCCCATACATGGAGCCCATTCTCAAAGTACAGTGTACACTCTCTACTTCATATCCTCCTTAGCATTCAGACAGCACACAACATGACCAGTGTAGTGCCATTTAACACATAATAAATGCTTCTCTATAAAAACATACAATATATAACCACATGTAGTAAATATATACAGAGAGCATTCTTTACCTTTGTTTATTAATACCTTTGCCACCTATTAGTAATATCAAGGTATATCAGACCAGTTCATTGTTTTTACAGTTATTGGGTAGACAAAATTCCTTTTTAATTCCCAGCACTAGTTATTTGGCAATCTGTATTGGGATGTAGACACATGCAACTAAACACTTATTTTTAACACTTGTTCTTCAAACAGGCCCTCATCTTAAAGCTGAAAGACCCTGACCCAAACCCCGGAGTCGTCATCAGTGTTCTGGCAACCATTGGTGAACTTGCACAGGTAATAGATCATTATGAAGCTTGACCTTTTGATGTTTCTTCCTCTTATGATGTTATGACTGCTGCTCTGGTGTTCTGTCCTAAGAAAGAGTTCAGAATAACAGTCAGGGTAACTCATCACAAAACATGGAGTTGGGAAATCACAAGCACAGAGACACAATGTACCAGGACACTGAGTAAGAAGGTGGAGCAAAGAGAGGGTGGAAAAAAGGAATCTGGGCATAAAGAGCAAATAGTTTTCAGATCGGATGAATAGAGGCATTAGACGTGACTAAGGCGCAAGGTATTAAATAAACGAAATAGCCACCCAAATGGGGGAATCTTAAGGACAGGCACTATTGCTTACAGATTGCATTTTTGGGATTGATTGTCTGTGTGACGTAGTGAACACGGATAAAACAAATTTGTGGTGCACATAACCTGAATATCAGTCAGGGTTTGAGGTTTAACGTTGACCGAATCCAAAAGCTTAGAAGGTTACATTGGGTGAGTTGAGGAGTTAAGGAGGTTTGATGTGTGGCAGGTGAGCGGGCTGGAGATGAGGAAGTGGATGGATGAGCTCTTCCCCATCATCATGGACATGCTGCAGGACTCGTCCTCATTGGCTAAACGACAGGTTTGCTCATGTCTCACTCACAGCCTCATCATACACTTTTCCTTTGGCCTGTTGTGTAGCGTGGGCAGCAAATTCTCATTCCTGTTTTACTACATTTAAAAGATTTTAAAGCCTAATAAATATTGGCACAATTACTCAACAACGTCAAAGAAGCTTATCTTCCTTTTCTCTGCACTTTATGATGTTTCAGAAGTTAAGCCTTCCTCACCAGTCCAGAAACAGCCCTTACTGAAGCTAAGCTGCTAAAATGGTTAATTCAGAAATATTCAGTTATGAACTCATTAACATACAGCCACCTGCAGTAAACATCCTCAGTAAAGCCTCTTCTATCTCCATCACTGTTCCAAACATAAAAATGGAAGTGACTTGCACTGCATGACGAGTTGAAACTGTCTCCACTGTTTCAGCATTCACACACAGCATACAGTCACTGGATCTTCATGATGAGGCATAACCACACAGATGAACGTGGTCAGGTTGTGAGGATCCGTCCATGGACCAGTCAAAATCTTAATTAAATTATTTCATTTCATTTATTTATTTTAGAAATGTTTCCTAACATGAATCCAGTTCCACCTTTTAATAGATTGGGTTTTATTATTTGAAACTGCAACATCAAACAAATTAAAATTGCAGTGTACCACTTGATAATTTGTAAGGGGTATGAATACAAGGCTCAACATTATTTTGGGAAAAGAAACGAGTTTAGCAGGGCAGTTTCTCTTATGGCTAAACAGACAGTGGGAAAACCCTCCACAGTGGAAGAGCACATGCCTAAGCAGCAAGCTGCCGTTTTAACACACATATACACACCTTAAATTGCCTCAGTCCTCCTTGAAGTAATTTATAGGTTTCTTCATCTACTGCAAAGCATGGGTAATGAAAAACTTTGTTTTTCTTACTCTATGATGGGAATGGAAATTCTCCTGTTTTTGCCTTAGGCACACACACACACACACATATATTTTATTTATACAGAGGCAGTCTGAGTGTTTTAGGTATCATAATGAGGTGCAGTCAGATGTCTCAGTCTTCACACAGCTTTTTCTTGCTCCTGTGAGTTCCTAAGGATTGATTTTTTTGTTCTGGGTAAATATTATTGGAAACCTTAGCACCACAACCATAGCTGTCATAATACAGAAAAAATGATAAAAATTTAAAATAATCAAGCTTTGTTTTTCTGCCTGTTAAAGTCTTGTTAACTTGCACAAAAGGCAAAGACAGAGACTTACATAAACATTTTTAAAAAAAGACAAAGAAAATTAAATCTTAATTAAAAAAATAAAATTAATTCATTTTTGTAAGGCTGCAATCAGTAACATTTTGGTTTAAATTACAGAAAAATTAGTAATTCATCATAATTTACATTATGTAATGTTAAAAATTGTTGTATTTCCATACACAGGTTTACAATGGTAAGCTATCTCATGTTAGCTGAGGTGCATGTTTATCCCTTGTTTCAGCTAGGCAGAGAAGTTTTTGCTAGTTGTCAAGCTGGGAGTTAGGGTTATAGCATTTCAGCATATTTAAAGTTTATCAGAGATCCCTGACGTGGATCATAAACACATTATCAACACTCACTTGGCTAGCTGGTTGGCTAAGAGAGAGGCAAAGGGTATGGGTTGCAGCTTTTAAAGGTTCCACAAGAAATTCTTAAAGATTTTCTGTTCCTTCAGGTGGCTCTTTGGACTCTGGGGCAGCAGGTTGCCAGTACTGGTTATGTGGTGGAGCCGTACAGGAAGTATCCGTCACTACTGGAGGTGCTGCTGAACTTCTTAAAGACAGAGCAGAACCAAGGCATCAGACGAGAGGTATCAGGCTATGTGCCTGTCCTACACAGAAAAGCTATTAGCTACACAAAAGGGATAGTTCTTAAAAATTAAAATTCTATTCCTTCAATATTTATTCACCCTCATGTCATTCCAAACCTTTATGATTTTATCATTTCTGGTGTTGGTAACTGAACAACAGTGGCACCCAATGACTTCCATTGTGTAAACACTAGACCACTGAGACATTTCTCAAAATTATTGTGTTCCATCCAAGGAAAAGGCATACATCTTTGTAATGAGGGTGAGTAAATGATGGAAAAACTATCCAATAAGCTCAGTTGTCTTTGTCAGTTGTGAGTCAGTAGTTGTGAGTCATTTCTGGAATGTTTCTTGTCAGTTGTGATTGTAAACTAAAGTAAACTGAAAAAGTTGTTGTGTCAAATTAGTTGAACATAACAGGCAATAGACACTGATTGCAAATAGGCATGCACTTATAGGTCCATTTTCATTTTATTATTAATGTTGTGTTACTCATCCTCCCCCACCTCCAAAGGCCATTCGTGTCTTAGGCCTGCTTGGAGCTTTGGACCCCTACAAACACAAGGTGAACATCGGCATGATCGACCAATCTCGTGACGCCTCAGCCGTCAGCCTCTCAGAGTCCAAGTCCAGCCAGGATTCAGGTGATGACACACACCTGTAAACTTCTTTGTGCATGCACATCCAGACACACCAGTGCCCATCATCACAAAGAATCAGATAATCACAGGACATCATCTCCTCCAGCACACACATTCTCTAGAGGAAACAAAGCATCTTCAGACACAAACTTCCCTTTCCACGAGCTCAGTGTCTGTGGCTCAATGCTGATTACAACAGAAGATAGTTTCAGCGTTAAACCGAAACAGAAGATGTAGCTGCAATCACCGATGACACGACTAAAGCACTACAGCGCCATCACCACATGCATCTTCTCTGAAAACACGGTGGACAAATGCATTTAACTTGGTAAATAATTGTGGACCATTTAAAGTCCCTTTTCGATGGCACTTTCTGCTGCCAGTTAGTGGTGCTATGACTCATTCTTAGTTCCATTCCACATTCATTTTTTCAACATGTATCTCAAGTTTGATCCAAAACGATGCATGCAAAAGACATGAGACACTGTTTCTGTTTGTTGCCATATCTTGTTGCTTTGCCATGGCAACGCAGTTAGAGATATCAAAAATCACAGAAATATCAAAAATCCCATCTCATCGCAATTTAGCATCTTCAGGGTCTTGACATAATAATTGCTAAGTTTGATGACAAACCCATAAAGCGTCTCCTGGATTATTTAAAAAATTCAGAGGCATGAATTGTACACACAATTTTACAAACTTCAAGTTCAATTTATTTATAAAGCGCCTTTCACAATGGTTCATTGTCACAAAGCAGCTGTACAAATGTAAAAGAAAACATTTAATGATATGTAAGGTATGTTAACAAAACTTGAAATGAAACAGTTCTAACAATAAGAAAACAGACATCGTAATTAGGGCTGTCGCGATTATTAAATAACCGTGTAATCGCGATATTTTGACATAACCACGGTTATTGAATCCAATCGCGATTATTGCGCACTCAGTAGAACCTGCAGCACCTTCTAACGTGCGCTGCACGCGTTACACTAAATACACGTGATACGTTCACAATTATACAGTAGAGATGTTTTAATACCAAAACCGAAAACAACGGCACCTGCCTGATAACATTTTGGTTTTATACCTGACGATAAAGGCCGACAGACATTGACGCAGCAGTGTGTCGAATATGTAAAAGTACCAGCAAAAGCGCAAACAGCACAAATGTTAGAAACCATCTGCAGACGCATCTTCGCACTGAATCTGCCACAGCCGCACATACATCTCATCAGATGCGACAGCGGAGGCTTTCAACGGAGAACGGGATATAAACGCAATATAAACGGAATTTCCATATTTATGAAAGATACAGTATATATTATTTACTGAATAAATAACTATTACATTCAAGTGTGTGACGTGTTAACTGTATATTGCAAACAATTATCGTCACAGCCCTAAAATAAAGAATTAACTGCTAAAGCCCCAAAACAGGCAATTAATCGTCATGATCACGATTATTTCTTTCACAATTAATCGTCACCCAGATTTCATAATCGAGACAGCCCTAATCGTAATCAACACATGCTCAACCGAACAGATATAACAGACATAGAAAGTATACAAATAACTAGTGTAATGTCAAAACTAGTGTCAGCAGACTCCCGTTAAGCAAGCCAACAGGGCGACAGTGGCAAGAAAACAAAACTCCAGTGAATGATAAATGGAGAAAAAAAACCTTGTGAGAAACCAGGCTAGGCCGGGAGGGCCAGTTCTCCTCTGGCAAGTTAAAGCTGCAGTCTGTAACCAAGACTATGATTGATTCAATATGAAGCTGGATGATTAAGTAGTAGAAATGTCCAAATGGTGATTTTAGTTTAAAGATAAGAGAAAATGACATGTTAGGTGGTAAATACCACAAGCTACTGATAGCAGCTCTAACAACAATATGGTAGTTGACAGGCAGCCAGTGGCGGGATGACAGAATTGGGGTTATATGGTCATATTTCTTAGACCTAGTAAGGACTCTGGCTGCAGCATTTTGAACTAACTGTACACGATGTATGAGAGAGGCTGAACAGCCACCTAAGAGGGCATTACAGTAATCCAGTCTAGAGGTCATAAAAGCATGAACAAGCTTTTCCGCATCAGACCTAGGGAGTAAACCACGGACCTTAGCGATGTTCCTTAAGTGAAAGAAGGCAGTTTTAGTAATGTTTGACACATGGTTGTCAAATGACAGATTACTGTTGAAAATCACGCCCAGGTTTTTAACTGTATTGGATGCGGTGACATTACACCCTTCTAAATTTAGATTGTAGTCGGCGGCGGTCTGTTTATTAGAGTGTGGTCTAACAAGTAAAATCTCGGTTTTATTTGAGTTTAGCATTAGAAAATTACAAGTCATCCAGTCTCTTATGGCTGTGAAGCAATCAGACAGTTTTGTAAGGTTATTAGTATTGTCGGGTCTAGAAGTCTAGAAGTCTGATCTAGAAGACTGATGTCTATTCAATTATCAAATACAGACAGGAAACTTCCTCTGCAGTGCTTCCGTTTTCATAAATGATGAAAACACTAGTATAAAGAGTCTGAGTAATGAAAGTGTCTGTAGATCCATAAACTTGTACACCATTTCAAACTGGCCGATTTCCTGTTGATTGTAGCTAAGTTGTTCAGCTTGATGAAAGTAATGTGTGTTCCAAGTTTGGTGACTTTAGGCAAAACTAACCCTGTATTCTTAGCCAAAAGGGGGCGCTACAAGGATTCCCTCCACCTTGCCCATCTATAAGCTTTTGCCCACCCTTAACGGCTGACTACTACATTTTGTGTGCCAAATTTCATAAGTTTTAAAACACATTTAAGTGCCTCAAATACACCTGAATATGGTTTTAAATTTGACGTGTTACCATGGCAACAATATTTAAGACATCAGTAATCCATTTACATCTTTAAGTCAAAAGATGTGGAAACCCTGATACAAGAAAAGAAATATGAAAGTTGAAATAATATTTAATAGAACTTTGCACAGACGGTACAAATCAGTTGTACACAATCGCCTCATGCCAAGACAGCATGACTTGTGGGTATGCTTTAGAAACGTCTCATTTCAATATTTTAATTACTGTTTAATGTTTTTACCAGGTCTTCTGTGCTTTCATTCTAAATTTACTGCAGGTTATTGTAATTTTATTTGTTTTGACTCAATTACGAATTAAAATGAATATTTTTGTGGAAATTGATATTGAACAGAGGCCGTTTATGGATCTACAGACACTTTCATTACTCAGATTCTTTATACTAGTGTTTTTCATCATTTATGAGAACTGAAGCACTGCAGAGGAAGTTTCCTGTCTGTATCTGATAATTGAATAGACATCAGTCTTTCATAAATAATACATCTAGAATAGAACTGCAGGTCATGTACCTTCAAAAAGCTGCTCAGATTTTTATGCTGCTTGTTTTACTGTGGTAAAGCTCATGACGAGAGTTTAGCCTTTTTGGCAGTTCTTCAGAGTATCGGAGTCCTCTAGCTCAGACGTCCGTGTCCTGTGGTGCAGTGGAGCAAAACCCTTAATGCCTTTAACAGCGGGTCTCATAAAACACTGCAGATATCTCCCCACTGAGGCCTTGGGTTACAGTAAAGGTCAGTGTCTGGGGCAGCTGTGCAGACAGGCCCATGTAAAGACTGAACCGCCCCCTCACACCTTTTTAATGAACTGAGCAATGCCACATTCATGTAAGGAGCCGCAGCTCTGGGATTAATGCTGATGGTGGAGTAAAGTTAAACACAGTGTCTGAATCTTTACTCAGTTTAGACAATGCTTCTCTTAAAACACCAAACACATCACCATAGCATACCTTTAAAGCTCAAGGCTTTTGTCATACAGTCACACTCCAGGCCACTATCAGCTTGGTCCCTGCATTCCAGGCTTATGTCTGCCCCCTCAGTCCCAATGAAAGTAGAGGATGTGAGAATGTGCAGTACAGACAGACACTTCACACACCGTCTGTTGACTCCACATCAAACGACACAGATGTCAGGGCATGGCTTGTTCTGAATGGAAAACACATGACTGCATTACATCATTTAGACACCCACTCCTCCACACATAGGCAGTGTGTATTTACTTGGTACGTGTGTTGGTAGAGGATTTTGACCATAGGAAGTGGTTGGCAGTGGACCATGGTGCCTCCTGTTTTACATACTTGTGAACCTTAAATTGGTCCTGCAGTTTACTGCCTTGAAGGTAGTTACATGTTTTTAACTTGTATATTTTTAAAGGCAGTGAGGGACACTGCACAGAACTATACAGGTCAGTAACGCTGGTAACATTCCAGTCTTATCTGCTGGAGGCATGGAATAGCGAGTCAGTTTTATTTACAAAAAAAGAGTGTCCCAGAAAGAATTTACTACAATATATGATATATTGCTGTGGTTACACAAGTTATATTTCTGTAGTTTACTTGCAGAGTCTGAAACGTGTTCATGATTTAAAATTAGGAGAAATCACACAACAGCTTTGTGTTTATAGTCATAGTCAAACTTAACAAATAAATAATTTATTAACATACTGAACCATCCAGACATAAAAAAAATCAGTCTTTTACATTTTTTTTCTGTTTTACAGGAATACATGCATTACAGATGTGATAAATACTGTTAAAGTATGAGCTGTATTGATCCTAATTTACAGACCCTGATGTTCAGATATACACAGTTAGCAAGCATGAACATCATGATCTTTAATAAACATCTCACACAATCTATTCAACTGAATTATATCTGTAACTATTCAAGTACAGTAAGAACAGCAACAGTGTAGTCATTTTTAAATCCCATTTTTTTAAAATTCTTTATTAATAAATAGGGTTTTTTATAAAGTGATATTATTCTAAAACAATTTCTAACAATATTTAGATATATAGTATAAAAGTAACAGATCGCAGCAATATGCTACAGCAATAATAAATCTAATAACATCATGGTAAATAAATGTGTGCCTGTGAATTCATAGGCATATTTGTTCTTCAGACATGCATCCATCAATAAAATAAAGTGCTTTTAATAATGTCATTTTAATAATGTTACTCACCTCATATGTGGTGGATAAACAAGGTTTTATTACATTAAAAACATTACATTACATAGTACATTAATACAGAATAATACAAACCTAAATTAACAACTTTAAAAAAAAAAATTCTCATGGTTGACATTTGCATGGAGTTGTTCATTTACAAAAATAGCCCAGTTTAAAAATGTGCAAATGCTGTGTGATGTTACCTGGATGATCACTGACTGTTTTTCTGTTCTGTGATTGTAGTTTGTGGGTCTTGTGTTTTTCCTGAACTGTTCACTGGTCTTCAGAAAAAAACTTTGCTTTTCCAGCTTGTTCTGGTGTGATTTATGATGCACCGACTAAACAGCTTTATATTCTTGAAGCAGTTCTTTCAGGCTGACGTCCTCTTCTGAGCAAAACAAACAGAATATGTCCAGCATGTCATACATGAATACAGAAAGATTATTAGAAGATCTGTTTTAACCATATAGAGTTATTGATAGATCCTAAAAGGTTCAAGTGACTAGATAAACAGAGATAAAGACAGAACTGTTTGCTCACTGGATCAAGCTTCACACAGGTTTTTAGTCGATGTCCTGTTTCAGTTCTGTTGTTCTCAGAGTACGGTTTGTTTTAATATCGGTTCAAAACAAAAATTCACCTGGTAAATCTCAGATCATCTATAATAACCCTAACCTAGATAACTAGGTAAAAGTATGTCTGTTAGCGCATATTGTGCTACGTTTGTGTGTGTCTGTACTCCACAGCTGACTACAGCACCAGTGAGATGCTGGTCAACATGGGCAACTTGCCACTGGATGAGTTCTACCCAGCGGTTGCCATAGTGACGCTGATGCGCATTCTGCGTGACCCGTCACTGTCCAATCACCATACCATGGTGGTGCAGGCCGTCACCTTCATCTTCAAATCACTCGGCCTCAAGTGTGTGCAGTTCCTGCCTCAGGTCATGCCCACGTTTCTCAACGTCATCAGGGTGTGTGACAGCAGCATCAGAGAGGTACAGCACCCAGAACGCAGTAAACATCAGTCTCACATTACATTCACAGAGAGCATTTAAACTGTGTGTAGCCTAAATGTTTTCATTGACTGTACTAAAGTGATTGCTTATTAAAAGAGAGCATCTTTTTAAGGTAACCAGACCACTGAATGTCAATGAATGAAGTCACTCCTGTACATTTAGTCATGTTCATGCTTTCTCCTCTGATGTTCTCTCTCAGTTCCTCTTCCAGCAGATGGGGATGGTCGTGTGCTTCGTTAAGATCCACATCCGGCCATACATGGATGACATCTTCACACTGATCAGGGTGAGAGTCACACACACATCTGAACATACACCTGCCCCACAGATGCCCTTGAAGTGGGTGTTTTTCTTGTGTTTTTTTTAGCCTGTGTTATGGGCATTTGAGGGCAGCTCTGCTGTGATTTACAGCCGTCAGTTGCGTTAGTCGGGGTATGTTATTCCCATTGAGAGTGACAGACAAAGGCTTGTTTCTTTCATGTTAACCCCTGCTGTTATCCTGCCAGGAAGAGCCATTTAAAGCTCTCATATAAAACTGTTGGCAGGTCCCAGCGTCTGTGGCAGTCTGAGCGTTTGTGTCTCTTTTAGTTTTCAGCCAATGAATTACTGACAGTTTTATGGAGTGCCTGATCATTTTTTCCACTCAAATCCTCACAAACCTCAAGTCCACCTCAGTTTTTAATGATTATGTTACGGCTGCCTTCCACTACAGAGTTTTTTTAATTCGACTGGTAGTCGTCCATTTAAGTCATTAGTCAACTAGTCACACACTTATGATATTAATATTTAAATATGTATTGGGTAAAGGGGTTTAGTAAGGTAATGGTTTCATGGATGAAAAAAGTTTGTTCTGCATTACAGAGAAACAAAACCATAATAATGAGCCTTTCAAATATAAATTAAAAGCTTTAAGTGCTCACATCAAGTGATGCCTGTGGCAAAAGGAACGAATCTGAGGATACCAACACAAGTATTAAAATTTGAGGACAAACTTTATATTGGCTTGACAAAACATGGCCTGAAAATGCCAAATGACATTTTAACATGTTTTAGTGTATTAGTAACGTTTCAACAATCTAAAATGGTTTTATGCTAAAATATTTGTATACGAAGCACACGTTAGCATATTACTAAAGCTTGATGCTACTACTTTTCAATATGATATTAGCATATTTTAACAAAATGGTAACAGCAGGAGACAGGAGAGTTAAAGCGATGCATCGCTTCGCAAGCACCACTACTCATCTAACTCATATGTGAATCAGTGAATCACTGAATCAGCTAAGATGTTTCATTCACGCACTGAATCAGCTCAGATGTTTCATTCACGCACTGAATCAGCTCAGATGTTTTATTCACGCACTGAATCAGCTCAGATGTTTCATTCATGCACTGAATCAGCTCAGATGTTTCATTCACGCACTGAATCAGCTCAGATGTTTCATTCACGCACTGAATCAGCTCAGATGTTTCATTCACGCACTGAATCAGCTCAGATGTTTTATTCACGCACTG
>JBAJNP010013179.1:0-12437 GCA_036877545.1 Yasuhikotakia modesta | reverse complement strand
TGTTAAAGTACAGTGATGCTCAAGTACAGTGATGTTAAAGTACAGTGATGTTAAAGTACAGTGATGCTCAAGTACAGTGATGTTAAAGTACAGTGATGTTAAAGTACAGTGATGTTAAAGTACAGTGATGTTAAAATACAGTGATGTTAAAGTACAGTGATGTTAAAGTACAGTGATGCTAAAGTACAGTGGATGTGAAGGTGTTTATACTGAGACCTTCTGAAACCTAACAGACTATTGCGGGTGTTTCAGACGTCTGCTGTGTTCTCCACTAATCTCAGCACACACTGTCCTAATGCATCAAACCCCAGAAGGGTTTGGGAAGGGTTTTAGAAGGGTTTTTGGCCTCTCTTTCTTGTGTAATCAGTTTTTAAGCAGCCTGTCTGTATTCATTTCTCTCAGAAACTCAACGGGTATTGTGTCCCGTGACTCAACAAAGCTGAGGAAAGTTTAATTAAATTAGCAGCAACTGCAGATAGGAGTGAAGACAAGTCTCAAAATTAAGAGTCATGTTACTGCCAGTGATTATCTGATTATATTTGATACATTGAGAGATATAATAGAAATGATGCATGTTATTTATGTATGTTGTTTATCTTGTTTATGATATGATGTGTTCTTCCCTGCTGTTGTTATACACAACAGATTCCATTGTGTGTAAGCCCTCTAGGTTCCACCTAGGTTCTTTCTGTCTAGGTTCCTTACTGTTAACACTTAGTAGTGAGCAACACTCCGGCAGTGAACACTCAATAGTGAGAAACAAACTGGCAGTGAAGACTTAAGTTAGCGTCAGTCTGGTGTTGCCTTTCCTCAGCAGGTTTTGAGTGTGTCATCTTTTTCCACAGATGTGGACGAGTGTGTGGAAATTCCAAATGTTTGTGGAACAGCACGGTGCTCCAACCTCATTGGAAGCTATGACTGCCTGTGTGAGGAGGGTTATGTGTACGACAACCTCAGCAGGAGCTGTGCTGGTGTGTGCTAGCACGCACACACACACACACACAAAAGTACACACACTCAAACTCTTACACACTCTTGTGTGTCTCTGTTTAAAGTGTTGGGTTCTTTTGGTTTTCAGACGTGGATGAATGTGAATCGCGCGTGTGTGAGGAGGAGTGTGTGAACACACCAGGAAGTTTCCGTTGTTACTGTGACGGGCGTCAGGGCAGAAGACTGACACAGGATCTGAGGACCTGTGAGGTAACATCATCATATCTAACAGAATGCACACCTCACAACACAAACATCTCTGACTTCTGTTCAGTTTCATGTTAGTGTTTCACATTATAGGTGCATTAAAGATTTGCTCTTGTGCAAACACGTTTATTTCAGTTGACAGAACTACTTCAGCCTTTTTAAACACATTTTTCATAGTTGTTTTGACACAACTGTGTGTGTGTGTGTGTAGGTGATTGAGTCTCGGCTTCCTTTGGACTTGAGGAAAAACTCACGCTCGCTGTATCTCGGCCGCATGTTCAGTGGGATTCCTGTGGTAAGGCTGCGCTTCCGCCGACGCATACAGACTGGGTGAGCAGAACTGCCCTTTGTTTATATCATCTCGCTGTTGTACACACCACTCGCTGTTGTACACACCACTCGCTGTTGTACACACCACTCGCTGTTGTACACACCACTCGCTGTTGTACACACCACTCGCTGTTGTACACACCACTCGCTGTTGTACACACCACTCGCTGTTTGAATTATTGAATTATTTTAACGAGTTTACATTATAGGAGACATTTCTGATTGGCTCATCAGATGTGACATCCGCAGCATTAAGACTGTGTTTCCTGCAGCTTCACCGCAGAGTTTGACCTCAGGACCTTTGACCCCGAGGGCGTGATCTTCTTTGCGGGTGGTCACTTAAACAGCTCCTGGATTGTCCTGGTGATGCATCATGGGAAACTGGAGCTGCAGCTGAAGTATGGAGCAGTGAGTCGGGTGACCAGCAGCGGTCCGGCGGTCAATGATGGACAGTGGCACAAGGTCAGAGGTCACAGTTGCCTCTAATAACACTGACAAATATTAAAACGTTTTCCTTCAGTGACTGTAATCATAACTGTCAATAGGTCAATAATCATAACTGTCAATAGGTCAATAATCATAACTGTCTAATAGGTCAATTTGTTTGAATTTTCAAACATTTTTGTAAGAGATTGTTTTTGCAAATATCTAGACTTCTATCGTATAATATTTGATACAATGATGAAGTGTTGTGTTCATTTTAATCATGAGTAAATATCACAGATCTCAGTAGAGGAGCAGGGGCGGAGTCTGGTCATTAAGATTGACAGGGAGGCCGTAATGAAGATTGCAGTCAATGGAGATCTGTTCACACTCAATAAAGGCATGCATGAGCTTAACCTGACGGTGGGCGGAGTTCCATTTAAGGAGGAGGGGCTTGTCAGTAAGGTAAGAGTTGGTGTTTATCACTGTCCTACAGTGAGAATCAGTCCTACAGAACATCTTCCAAACGCTACCGTTCACTCAGACTTGATCGCACTGCACAACTGTATTATATATAACAATGTCTTCCAGCATAAATATTCAAGGAGTCTAATGCTTGTAAAAATAAGTAACGGTGACACTAATACTAACCCTAATTGAGCATGAAATGTAGCTCAACTGGTAGAGCATTGTGTTAGCAGCGCAGAGGTTGTGGTTCGATCCCAGGGAGGGAAATTGCTGATAAGAAAAAATATGTATACATTGAATTCATTCATATACATTACGACTGTAAGTCGTAAGCGTTTGCCAAATACATAAATGTAAATTAGTATTGGTAAGCATGGTGAGAGCATGTGGTCCACAGTCACCAGAGCTCTGCTGGTCTTTTAAAGCACACTGCATCCACAACAGCAGCAGGGCCATCGCTAAGGTGGCACTTTGGAGACCCCCAGAGATCTGCTTTATTAGGTGAATGGTTGTTGTAGGGGCCCAAACTCATGTTCTTTCATAGGGCCCAAATGGTCTAGCGGCGCCCCTGAACGGCAGTCCCACTTTCTGAGTAGCACCTAACTTGCATTTTTTTTGTCTAGATAAAGTGTTTTTTAAAAATTACATTTATATATCTGGAATATGTGATTCATCTGAGATAGAATGTGTGATAAAGTGGTTTAGGGTTCATTCAGTCTTCAGTGTTTGAGTATTCATTTCTCAGACCTATCGAGTGTTGTGATGTTTAGCTTCTGTTGAGATTTTGTGTCTGTTTGTCTGTTTTTGTTTGACCTTGACTAAGTCCATGTTTGTCTTTCTAATGTCCTAAAACTTTATATAACACAGAACAGCAAATAACAACATCTGAGTGACACAAACTGCAGAGCAGCTGAATGCTATCAGTCTGAAGAACAGCCTGTGTGTGTTGGACGTGTGTGTCTGATGTGTGTGTTGGACGTGTGTGTCTGATGTGTGTGTGTGTGTGTTGGACGTGGGTGTCTGATGTGTGTGTTGGACGTGGGTGTCTGATGTGTGTGTTTGTGTTGGACGTTTGTGTCTGATGTGTGTTTGTGTGTGTTGGACTTGTGTGTCTGATGTGTGTGTTTGTGTGTGTTGGACGTGTGTGTGTGTGTGCAGGTTAACCCTCGGTTAGATGGCTGTATGAAGGACTGGCGCTGGTTAACAGGTGAAGATTCGTCCATCCAGGAAACCATCCGTCACAACGAGCGCATGCAGTGTTACGTCACAGAGGACCACAGTGCCTTTTACCCCGGACACGGCTTTACTTTCTTCAATCACAGCCATGGTCAGTGTGTCTGTGTGTGTACCGGTGTATGTGCTTTACAAAAACACATGAGTAAATTGTGTTTACTGACGTAATCATGACTTGAGTTAGAAAAAACACTATTTTTATGAAATAATGGTGTTGTTTTTTTAATGACATAATTGCCAGAGTTTTGTGGGAGTAAAGTCATTACATATCTCAGTAAAACCACTTCAGTTGCAGCAGATGATCAGACCCTCAGAGTCCAGATCACTTTGCGACCCGCCTCCTGTCTGGGCGTCCTTTTCGCCCTGGTTCACCAGGACCGGGTCCCGTTCTCCATCTCTCTCTCCAGCTGCTATCCCGGGACACTGACAGAGTGGAAGGAGGTGTGTATGATCTGTGTGTTCTTCCACCGACTGTCCCCACAAGGGTGGTAAAAGTCCTTGTGGGATCTAGCCGGTGCCCCCAAATGGTAAATTGTCTGTGAAACACATTAAATTATGCTTTTTTAAAATATTCATAAAATATGCAGTTTAAGTCAGTATGAAAGTCTTTTATTTATGTTTTTAACTCCGCACAGCATAGATACCCGCTTTGTGTGTGTGTGTGTGTGTGTGTGTTTTCAGACAGCCTGAGCTTGTGTTTCATACTGTACTCAATAAATCTGGTATGATCTTAAACCCGCAGCACGTGTTGGTGGCATTTGGTGATGTCATCGTGGCGAGTGTCCCAGTGAATCTGTGTGACTCAGAGACACACACAGTAAACGTGACCGTGTCTGGAAACAGCTCCATACTGGAGGTGGATGGACGGATCGGCCAGGCGAAGTTTGTGGAGAATCTAGAAGCTCTTGATTTGTCCTCATACAGCACCTTTATCGGAGGGATTCCAGGTGACACGCAGCTTTACTCCAGTAATAACAGAGACAGTTTGGGTTAGCATGTGCTTCAGTGTTCAGTAAGAATGTTAAAGGGACCACAAGTGCCACAATTCAATCCGAGTCCACAGACGCCACCTGCTGGCCAATCACAGACATTAACTGCTCACGAAAGACTCCTGAGCTGAAAGTAAAGTTTAATGTTGCTTCTAGGTCTGTGGCACACGGTTTACTGATACTACCAAGACACTGCCATACTGCCAAGAATTGTCTGTGAGGGTTTGGAGGAAGGAGAAAAATAAAATAGATTTAACTGGCTCAGTACAGAGTTGCTGTAAACCAAGTAGCTGTGTATAAAAAAATGCATGTCTATGAAAGATCTGTGTGTGTGTGTGTGTATGTGTGCATATGTTTTTTTGTTATTGTCTTGAAAACTGTGAGAATTTATTGTTTTCATTAACACTTTACAATAAGGTTCTATTTGTTGTTCACATGTTCACATTGTTAACAACTTCCACAGCTTTTATTAATCTCTATGTTAAAGTTAACTTCAGTTTTTAACTTCAGTTTTTCAGGTTATGTCAGTTACATTTATTAATGCACAAAGCAGTGTTGGGAACAGACAATGGAAGTTGATCTACACACTATTATTGTCACACAGCATCTTTCAGCTTTCACTCACTCGTGCCTCAGAACCATCCAGACACACCATGAATATGTGACGGTTAAGATCTGAAGAATATTTATCATCACAGATGGCCTTTCCTGTACATCTGACTGATGTTCTTCAGTCAATTATTCTGTTTGATTTTGCTGCATCATTCAAAATTGTTGGAGAATTTTCCTTCAGCTGGTGTTGATGTGAATAGACCGTGAACAGCCAATGAAACTGCATCTGTCAGAATGTTCACTGACATCACATTTCACAACAGTCAGTTTTCTTCAAACTAAAAACATTTACTTTGCACACAATATTTGTCATAAAATGGTCTAGTTTCAGACGTACAATGTTTTTGTCCAGTGCACCATAAAAGAACCTTGGCCAATCAAGTATTTCTGATATCGATCAAATAGAATTATTTCTCAGATTTTCTGACAATCAGAATGAAGTGTTTCTGAGCATTGGGTGATGTCATTATGTTTTTCTCCTGCAGACGTGTCTCTGGTGTCCACACCGGTCTCTGCCTTCTACACAGGCTGTATGAACATTCAGGTCAACGGTTTCCTGCTAGACGTGGATGAAGCTCAACACAAGCACAATGACATTCGCTCTCACTCCTGCCCTCTAGTGAGCAATCAGCAATAAGAGCCCTCACCCTTACTCCAGAGTTAATGAAAAATCTCATTCGGTGTGCTTCTAAACAAGAGATGTTTCGTTTGGGTCCAGCAAACTGATCCACGAAGGCCTTAGAAAGCCACTTCCCTCAAACATATTAGATCAAGTCCTAGTCACGACCCACGCCAACACGTCCGTAACACACACAGGTGATTAAACACACATCCTGTAGACACTGTAACTTCAGATATGTATGATTCACTGACACATGCTTTAGAAAAACACAAGCTACTGAGACTGTATTATACTGTATGTGTAAATATGAGACTGTAAAATGCTTTTAGAAAGAGGACATATAAACATCCAACAGCCTCAATATTCAAAGGTCTTCACAGGCCTGAATGTAGGTGCTCAAAATCATATTCAAATCATTTTGTTTAGTACTTCATGTTTTTTTTATTCTTTTTGGTTGTTTTTAGTTTGCGTGTGTTTTTACACTGAATGTTTTTGTATTTGGTTAATGTTTGTGCTCGGTGTGTGTTAATCTGAACTGAAACTCATGAAAACAAATAAAAACTTGTTGTTATGACTGATTTCAGTGCAGTATTTCAGGTAAGAAATCAAATTTCCAGGTCTATTGAAACTTGATCAATAAGTTATTTTTATGGTCTTATAAAAAAACAAAAGCTTGTGTGCAGTAACACACTTAAAATTGTTACTTCAGTGTTAAAAAACAAAAATGTTTTGAAATAAGGTTTCTAAAAATCTAAACTACTATTTGTATACTGTACTATTAGTATACTGTGCTCATGTGTACATGATGTAGTTTGACTAATCCATTTCCCCAGCTGTTATTTAATGGTGACTGTTTATATTCTTCTGTTAAAGTTTGCTGTGCTATGTACCGGTCGCATATTTTTAATCGTGTTGTCAAAATAACAATGTTTAGATTGACTAACCACACTGACAGTGTTACACATCAGATCAGTGTTTAGGAGATTAAACAGCATGGCTCCGCAGGGGCTTTACAACAGCTGTGACGTCACTGCCCATCCCAATGGCTGGGAACACCACAGGTTCTGACTGGTGACTCCTCAGCGCTGAACACATGATAAACCACTTGAACACATGTGGAAGATAAGGTTCTGTGCTCACGTGATCATGATATAACACACCTGGAGGATTTGGGCGGCTGCTCTAGAAGGGACACTCGCCGCAGGTCATTGGAAACGGTGCCGCCCGGACCCACATGTTCAGCTCCAACCCGTCTCCATCATCTCTTCCTGCCAAGGGATTGAGATGTTTCCCGAGGCAAAATCCTCAAAGAACTTCTTGTCGTCATCTTCCAGGTAGACCCCCTTCACCGTAGAGAACATCCATATTTTTAGCATAAACCGTCTTGGAATCTGACATGAAAGGAGGTGGCAGAATACCTGGAGAGAAACAGTCCGTGGTTATCTGGTCAGTTTATCAAAACTAAGCTAAAGTAGGCTAACCTATAAAACCATCACTGGCTCTGCACATCTTACTGTCACAAGCTCATACACGCCTACATCCCTTCCAGATCTTTATGGTCAGCAAATGAATGTAACCTTGTATTACTCTCTTCTACAGACACCTACTCACTGATTTTTGTACTGGTGGAGTGATCTTCCAAACTCTGTTCGGTCACTCCTGCAGCCCTCACTATATTCAAGAAACTCTTTCTGTCATGAATGCCTGAACAAAAAACTACTGACCTTTTCTCCCAACAGGCATCACCTCTATCAAGCATTGAAACACTGAACTAATGGTAAAATTGTAACTGTTTACAGCTGATGTTATTGCCTTCTTACGATTCATCGCTTCTTTGTTTTCCTCACCTTGTAAGTTGGGTTGGGTTAAAGCGTCTGTTTAGTGCCTAAATGTAACAACCTAAACTAACCTAAGCCAAGCTAATCTAAGGTAGCAAATTGAACAAAGCTGAAAAAGGCTAAAAAAGCAACAATTGCAGAGATCACAGGTCTGACTGAAATATTTAAACTTTGATTCAGAAGCATGTTCAAAATTTGATAAAATAATGTTCTAGCAGTGACACCTGCGTTCAGTTTCTCACTGAAGCTCTCTGGGTAGGTCACAGGGTCATTAAGAGAACCACAGTTGTTAGTTACTGTTAATAATCACTGTGTTGTTTTTATGCTAACATGTTAAAACAGCATCACTAGCAGATAGTTTAACATTTAACATTTTGCAGTGTGAACATGATCTAACTCATGTCAGTGAAGGAGAACAAATAAACAGACTCACCTGGAGTTCCAGCATAACCTTTCATTTTGTTCTGCCCCTCAGGTAGTTCAACAGCCAAACCAAGGTCAGAGATATGAACATTACCTGAGATCAAACAGCAGCAGACAAACAAACGTCACAAACGTAACCTCCACAGAAAACATGACATTTCATTGTAATTCAAATAACCTCACATGTGATTTCCTAAGTAAAGGCGTTCAGGGGCGTAACTGCATATTTGCTGAGGGGGATGAGTGCATGGTCAGTGTTGGAGATGGTTTGACGTATTCAATATTTTCCCACATATAATATAACAATAAATAACAAAATACCAATGTCACACACATACTATTCTGTGCCTAAAAAGTACCTTCTGCTTTAACTGGTCATAAAATGTCACCTGATTACAACTACAGACAAACACAAGATTCCTAAAATAACAAGACAATACGATTCTTCATGTCTTTATTAAATACACTCCGTTAAACATTTATAGTGCTGTGAAAAAGGAGATTTTCTTTAAACTAATAAGATTTTGATTGCTTATAGAACTTTTTTAGAAAAGAATTTGGAAGATTTTAGAAATGTTTTTGTACTGCAAACCATTTCTGCACAGGTGAGGACATGCAATGAAGCTGCTAGTTTATATTGTTTATATAGATTAACATGTCAGTGTGTGTTTGAGTTTGATCACCTTCGTTTGATTATTTTCTGGTTTGAGGTCCCTGTAGATGATTTGTTTCTGGTGAAGATGCTCCATGCCCTGGATAATCTGAGCAGTCTGTGTGTGTGTGTGTGAGAGGTTCACCTCAGATCTCCTCCATTCATGATGGCCATGACCAGACAGAGTTCAGATGCCAGTGACACGATGAATCTGCTGTAAACGTGGGTCAGGGTGCGTTTCTCCAGCATGGCACCCGGTTAAAACGTCACATCACCTGTGGATGAGAAGTTCTCACTTCATCTGCAGCAGCTGACAACAATTCACAGGGTTTGAATGAAATAAAAGTCAAACATTGAAGACAGAGAAAAACTCTGAGCACATGCTAAAAATCAATTTTAGCTCAGTGTATTTTCATATTTTTATGTAGTTACATATTTCACTTTTTTATCAACTATCACATGACACATCACATGTGAAACATCTTTTAATATCCGTTGTTCAGTGTTCACAGGCTGCTGGTGCTGCAGGACTGATATCTGTGGTGATTTCTGCATTTACTGTAGCACACACATGCCAAGATAACAGCTGGCAGATAATGTATGGTCCTGTCACAGTGAAGATCTGCTGTTATCTCTCAGGTATTATAACCCTGATAAAAGCTGCGTTTAGGAACAGTAAAACCAACAAGCACAAAAATACCAATATATTCATATATTTATTGTATAATGACACCAGGTGAAATGCTAGAACACATCATACCTCGTAGCCTTTCCTCTTTCTCATTCTCTTTTTGTTGAGCTTCTTGCAAGCATGCAGCTTTCCTGTGGCCCTCATCTGACAGGCTGACACCTCTCCAAATCCACCTTTACCCAAAACACGGAAATCTAGGAACCAGTCCCCCCCAACCGGCTGCATCTCCAGCCACTTCCACTCCCATGCTCTCCAGGTAGAAGGTGAAGGGAACCTCTTTCAGGAAATCAAACACACTGGACAAGATCTCAACAAACAGGTCATCCACTGCATCCTGGTGCTGCTCCTTCACCTTGGTGATGTTGTTCTCAGGTAAGAATGGACAGAAGAGCTTTGCTGAGGATTTCATGTAACACTGGAGGATTTTAGCAGCTTTCTGAGAACGATCTTTATCCTCTGCTGTATCAAACTCCTTAACGTCCTTCCATAGGCGACACGGCCCCTTATACTCGTTGGTGGTGTCCAGGAACTCCTGAAACAGCCGTTTGCCAATGGGCTGCTCTACACAGATGCTGTTGAACTGCAAATCTGCAAACAGTCTCTCTCAAGCTTCACACACTGTAATGTGTGGTTAGGTTTACGGTTAGTTTGGTGTGGTATTTCTTGTCCCAGTTGGCCGCTGCGTTGGCTGTGCCATCAAAGCTGCCCCAGGCTGAGATGGGGCACAGTGGTGAGGCCTCCGATATCCATTCTGACACACAACTGAGATGGCATGAATCTACAGATGGAGGGGAAACCTGGAGGTGTCTCCATAACACCTGCTGAGGTTAAACCTTCAGCTCTCTGCAGGACACACAGCTCTTTACTGTTCAATGTCATTTGAACTACAGTGTAAATGTACAAATGTGTTGTAATATCATAAAAATTCATATAAAGCAGAACTTCAGAAAGGTCCTCTGGTCAATCAGACACTTTATTACAGTTAGCATTCAGTTTACACACTGTCAAATTCATATATTAATGGTCTAGGCTTTATTTGTATCTATCTGTGTGAAACTTTAATTCTATAACAAAATGTCACACATTATGCTGAAACTCTATCAGTCATCTTTCTCATCTGATATGTGTAAAATGAAATGATGTGACATAAGAGGGTGAAAGCCAAACTAATATTTCCTTTCACTGCCTTTAATCAAGTTTTTTTCTAAAAAATACTCAAGTCTCCCACATCAACTGAATGCTGACTCTGTGTCTCTACTCCAAATGCTGAAGGTCACAGGCACACTTGAACCTTGTGCTTAAGTGCTTAATTCACACACACACACACACACACACACACACACCTTATCATGGCATATAAAAGAGAACACACAAACCCAGTACACACAATTTCTCATCTCAGTTATATAGATCAGATTTCTGCTGTCATCTCCAGATCTCACATATGGCCACACTGAAGGAAAAGAGGACTTGTTCTCAAAGGTGTGAAGATTTTGGCCACTTTGTGTGGAATTCAGATGATGGGACATTTTTTGGCAGGACTCCACTCAAATGGGGTAAGAAAAACTCATTTATGAAACATACACTCCTAAAAATCGGTTCTGTGCAGCGTAGCCATAAAACCATAATCTTTTGTATTTTCCAAATAACCTTTCAGTTAAATGTTCTTGATAAAACATTTCACTCTTAACTTTTAATAATCAGTAGAAGCTTTTTCCAATAGAAAGAATGTTTGCAACAGAACGGTTAAATAGATGTTAATGGTTCTTTAAACACTGATGCAACCCAATAAAAAACCTTATTTGAACTTTTGGAAGTGTATACTGGGAATGTTCCTTGTTGTAATGCTCTGTTGAAATGGGCTAATAGTTCTGGTGTTGTAACATTGTCTTCTATTCAAACAGGTGTAGATTGAGGTGTTGAAGCAAGATGGTCCATCTGATTTAACCTGAGAAAGCAATGTGCTCAAACATTTAACTTCTTTTTGATCCTTTCAAGAAATTGTTTCCAAAATGTGCCAAAAACCAGTATGATGCAAAGAGATCATCTCTCAAATAGCTAAAGACTGTAAAGACAAAATCTTTAGTCAAATAAGTGTGTTACTGTGACGGGTGACATTGTCACGTCCTTCAGATGGTAATGTTTGAGTTTTTAGTCTTCAGTCGTGTTGAGTAACTTTGAGATAAGCAAACTTTGTCCTTTCTGCTTGTCTCAATGACAAAATGTTTCAAGCATCAGAACAGGTTTTAGTCATTCTAACAAAATACATTTCTGTTTACAGTTTGTAGTCATCCACAGTTAAGTCATGACACAATTCAGTAGCTTAAACAATTGTAGATAGCCTAACTTCTTTTTCAAAGCACAAAATGTTTTTACCTCAGGCTCTCATAAAAATGTGTGATTGATACAAATGTTAAGCAGCCCATTAAAACAATACTGCATGTGTTCTAACTCGCTGTATAATCTCTTGGCAGTGTACATCAGTCTGTATTATGTGGCGTTCTACGTGGTGATGACGGCCCTGTTTTCTCTCGCTGTCTATGTGCTCATGTACACACTGGACCCGTACAAACCTGACTATCAGGACCGACTAACATCACCGGGTACAAGAACTTCTGTGTCTGAAAAATCTTTCTAACATTCCCTCATCACAGAATAATCACAGAATAGTAATATTTTAAGGGGTGATGGTTTAAACTCACTCATATTTAAGGGGTGATGGTTTAAACTCACTCGTATTTTAAGGGGTGATGGTTTAAACTCACTCATATTTTAAGGGGTGATGGTTTAAACTCACTCATATTTTAAGGGGTGATGGTTAAAACTCACTCATATTTTAAGGGGTGATGATTTAAACTCACTCATATTTTAAGGGGTGATGGTTAAAACTCACTCGTATTTTAAGGGGTGATGGTTTAAACTCACTCATATTTTAAGGGGTGATGGTTTAAACTCACTC
>JBAJNP010013178.1:0-12438 GCA_036877545.1 Yasuhikotakia modesta | reverse complement strand
GACACATACACACACACACACACACAGGGACACACACACACACACACACAGGGACACATACACACACACTACATTACCCATTTGATCTCATTCATCAGCTGGGGGTTCTGCTGTCCTGCAGTGAGATGTTTTCAGGCGTCTGGACGTTCTCCAGGTTTTTTGTTTCTATTGCAAAGAAACAGCCGAATTATAGCTGTTTGTATTTACTGGCAAATCTTTTGTACTACAAACATCATGTTTCTTACAGTTGGACCAATCATATTCTTGTCTGTAAACGACATAAATCCAGAGTCGGAGGTCAGTTCCAAAAACAAGATGAGGAAAGGGTGCCTTTCGTAAAACAGGGAGGATGTTTTAACTGGATTTGACTAAAGGGTGTGATCTTTTAACTCATTTACGCCTTTTAAAATCACAATAAACACCAGGTTTAAATCACACCCTTCGTTCTGAGTGAAACGAGTGCTGGAGTCAGTTTCTTTCTGTAGAATTATCTTTTGTTCACATCTTGAACACAATCACAATATAATGTGATATAAATATATTTCTCTGATCTAGTGGGGAGAATAAAGAGCTCTTGGCTGCTGTTCCTCTCGCAGGATGATTAAACCCTGTCCAAAAGAAAGGAGGAACATCCTTCCCTCTTTCCTGAGGATGTGAGTGGAGAGAAAGTTTGTACCTGTGCAGGAAGAGTTTGACTGCACCCCGGGTAAGAATGAACTTACTAACTCATGCCTGGAAACGCAAAACAATGTCTATCTGACTCACTTTCTAATTTAGCACATTTTCTGTAATAAATAGTAACGACGGAAATCATTCTATCGCTGCTTAAAACATGAAACTGCAGGTTTCTGCACACATGAAGTCAAATAAAGTCAAACTGACTTTAATCTCCCAGGAAATCTGACCTGACAGCTCAGATTATAAATCACTGTTTTAAAGTTAATCTTTGTGAAGGAGATGAAACTCTTGCGACGGCTCAGAATGATTCCTGTGCTCATCTGCTGCAGGTGAAGTCAGTTCATCTCTCCATCTCTGTTATTAATGTGAGTCTGTGGGGCGGCTTCTCATCATCACAGTTTGGTTTAGGGTGGACGGGGCGTTTTCTGTTCTCTGTTCCCCCTCCAGTCAATCACAGTCAGACACAGGCCCACATAAGCGTTAATGTTATCATTAACTAAACAACCTGGTTCTGTTCAGTTAATGAAACCAAAGTCGTGGAAATAGTGACACAGGTGGGCGTTTGAACAGCGGCGGGACCTGATAAATCACAGCCGCTTCCACCCTCTCATGAGCGCAGGAGTTACTCACTGCTTCCAGCGTTTGATATGAACGGATCTGTTGATGAAGTGAAGTCACACCCCACAAGAAACACAAACCTCAAATACCTCTGAGATTTCTAATGCAAACTCATTAAAATAACACATCTAACCCTAATGAATATAATGCAGTTAAGTTACATGAAGTTACATTAAAGTTTGGGGTAACTATAGTGGTTTCTAATTTGTACTGAATTTCAAACATCAGACTAACGCAAATGTCTTTTACTTTATACAGAACAGCCACTAAATGCATTTTTGCATAAAAAATAAGTTTGTTTGGTTTTAAATTAAACTCTTAACCCCAAACTAACAATAACTGTTGAAAACTTATTGGGATCTTTTTGTTGTAGGGCGTTGAAATAAATGACTTTCAATACAAATAAACACAGTTTGAGAGCAAATCTCGTCTGTCTCCTCTATTTAAAGAGACAGATCAGAAGACCGAACATCTATTCGCGGTAACAGAAATCAGAGCTTCGGCTTGTATCGTGTGTCGCGCTGCTGGGAGAAAACAAGCGGCGCTCCGGGATTTGTGCCAGAAAACACGAACTTCCTTTCATTTTGTGAGACATTGACTGTCGTTATAAATGGGGCACGACGCGCCTCCAGCGCCATGAACGCGCGGACGCCGCACTGGAAACTTTTCATCAACTTTCTGAAAGCGTTACATAAGGATTAAGGATGAGACACGGCATTGGATTGGCGATGGTTCTCGTTACGCTCAGAGTTCCTGCTGGAGACGCGAACCGCGGTCGCTGCGAGGACGGGAAATGCTTCAGTCTCCACGCGGACAGGGCGAGTTTCGCCACCGCCGATCTCGCGTGTCGGCAGAGGAACGGGCATCTGATGACCGTGCGCACGGAGCGCGCGAGCGACCTGCTCTCGGACCTGCTGAGCGCGTTTCCCGGAGACGTCTGGATCGGACTGCGGCACACCGGTGACCGGTGTCCAGACTCGGGTCTAGCTTTAAAGGGATACAAGTGGGTTACCGGAGACGACGCGACGCAATACGCCAACTGGGAAAGCGACGCCGCGGTCTGCGCTCCACGGTGCGTGTCGGTTTCCAAAAACGCGTTAAAGTGGAAGGAACGACCGTGTCATGAGAGCACAGAGGGGTATTTGTGCGAACACGACAACACGGGCTACTGCACGCCGCTGGGCACCGATGCGGTGTACGCCACCCCGTTTGGGTTCACGAGCACCGATCTCCAACAGGTTCCTCATGGAACTAACGGAACCACGCGGCCGTCCGGGTCGCGATACATCTGTTCGCCCGAGTCGTGGATGAAGGCACCGTGGAGCTGTGAGGTGCTCGGTGGTGGCTGTGATCATAAATGCGTTAAGAGGGAACCGGGCTACGAGTGCGTCTGCCACCCGGGATTCACCCTCGACAACAACGGAGTCACGTGCAGCAGACGAGACGACCCGTGCGCCGGGATGGGTAACACGGTTCTGTGCGCCTGCGGCCCGGGGTTTGAGCTGGACACAGATGGCAAGACTTGTAAAGACATCAACGAGTGCGCCGATAAGAGCGCGTGTCCGGACGCGAACAGCGTCTGCGTCAACACGGCGGGCGGCTTTGAGTGCGACTGCAGACCCGGGTTTAAGAACCAGGACGGCGCCTGCGTGGACGCGGACGAGTGCGAATCTGCCCCGTGCGAGCACGAGTGCATAAACACCCCGGGCAGCTACCACTGCGAGTGTTTCGAGGGACACATACAGTCGACGGAGGACATGCACAAATGCAAAATGCACTGTCCAGGTTACGAGTGCCCGGCCGACTGTGACCCCAACAATAACGCCCAGTGCAACTGCCCGGACGGGTACCTCCTGGAAGACGAGCAGCGCTGCGTCGACATCGACGAGTGCGACAGCGGCCAGTGCGCGCACGCGTGCATCAACACGCCCGGAGGCTTTACGTGCTCGTGCGACGAGGGATTCACGCTCTTTGAAAACGTGAAGTGTGTGATGGACGAACCCGAGGGTTCGGGCACCTCCACGCCCTTTGACACGATCTTCCCCACGAGCAGGTCGCCGACGGAGCGGCCGGTGTCGCTGTCCGCCGGCGGCCTGCTGGCCATCATGATCGTCACCGTCGGGTCGGTCCTGGTGCTCGTGTGTCTGGCGCATTACGTCACCAGACACAAAATGCACCATTATGACGTGAGCAAAGGTCACCATCATATTTACGGTTTGCAGCAGGTGGTCGTGGATAAAAACACGCAGCCGTCCTTCCCAAACAGATACAGCAAACGAGACACTTAATACCCGAAACGCATTAATGACGCTTTTGAATGTAACTTCTGACGCCGTCAGAAAAACTGAAGCTTTCGTTGCACAAGTTTGAAGAAGTTCAGACCGAAGAGAAGAAATATTTGCATATTTAAAACGTGCAGTTTATTTGCTCGTGTTTTCTGTGCGTTACAGACACGCGCAGAGGAGCGCGAGCGGCCTCTGGTGGAAACGCACTGAATTACTCCACAAACTGACCTTCAGTTTAAATACAGAAACTCTGTCATTTCAGTTCATATGAATTAAATCATTTATTCTGGTGTATTTTGTTATTTGTTGAAATGTAAGTGAAATAATTTATTTAAATAAACACAATTACTTTAAAGTTGCATCCATGACTTTCGCCTCTGTTTGAAAGACACACCGAACTCAATGTTATATTAAAAGACTCTTTTATTCACTGAAGTGTAACAAATATAGTTTATCAAAAACTTCTGCTCCTCTTTAAAATGATTTATTATATAAAATCCTAACATTATTATAAATGACGGCTGGCATTTGCCAGATTGAAATATGAACAATTAAAACAAAAACTAATTCTCCACAGAACTAACTGCATATATTAAACAAAATCAGACTGCCCAACAGAACAGAACTAACTGCATATATTAAACAAAATCAGACTGCCCAACAGAACAATCAAGTTACATTTCTGATGTTGTTTTTTATAAGGAACAAGAATCACAAACAATAACAGAAATTGCCATGTGAGATTGTCAACAATGTTTTAAATGATTCATTTTTAATCAGAAGTATTGATTCTGTTCAGCCAGGAAATGTCTCTTAAAGCCACAGTTTGCTGTTTTAGCTTGAGGAGACGACAGGGAGGAAGAGCGACGTGCTGATAAACATTGTTTAGAAACTAAAGTTTCTGACTGTAGAATGAGGACATACTGTATCACACCAGTAAAAAATATATCAAGTGTTACAATCCCTACCTGAACCTCACAGAGGTACAACCTCATTTTTATGTAAAAACCTCATTAGACCCTCCTGCAAATACATCATCATGAACTGGAGCTGCTATTGGCTAAAGCTTAAGAGACACACCCACTCAACTACCAGTAGGTTTATTTTAAACAGGTCACCACACATCTCACTTCACAATCCACCAATCACAATGAGGTACCGGCAATTCTTACAAACCTCGAATTAGTCTGCAATAAAACCATCCTGATGAAACAAACAAACAAAAGCTAAACAATTCAAAACTTCTAGAGCAAAAGCCGTTTCACATTTGGTGGTAGATTCACAGAAATCTGTCTGTTGCTGCCGCTGTCTGAGCAACAGCCCTGATTCAAGCGCTTCTCACAGTAATAAATTACATCTCTGGACACATTTCAGCAGCGCTGAGAAAAACTCAGGAGAGAAATGAGTAAATGATGTGTTAGTAAACAACAGAAGGATGGTGTGACGCAGACACGGCTCAGATCAACTCTTTAACTGCCCAGCAGGATAATGTCCATCACAATAACAATAATAAATAAAAACATTTAAAATGTAACTGTTACACATTTCACTTAGCACTGAGAATTAAAGGCACTGGTTGGCTTGTTTTCACTCTCTTGTTGTGCAATAAAGCCTCAAACACACCGACTCAAACGAAACACACCCAACAAAAACACAAATAACCTGAAAACAGAAACAAATTAAGAGGCGAAACGGCAGCAAGAACTAAACAAAACAGCAGTGAATCTTCAGGCTCTGGTAAACACACAATGGAAGAACGTAACGCTTGAATGAAGTATGACTTTTGTGAGGGACAGTTTCACAGGCAAACTCCTCACAGAGGAGGAAATACAGCGACTCCTGGAGGACAGGATGTCTTCGGTCATGTAAGGAGCTGGGCTCACTGTGGGCTCTGTTTCCTCATGACAGGCAGAGGATGAGCCTCTGTGTTAAACACCCAGTGCTCAAACGGCAAATGGTCATCATCTGAGAACAGCAGGTACAGGTACCTGAAACACAGACAGGTGTGTGTGACCACGCCTGAGGGGACGTTTGCTGCCTGTTCTGTCAATTTGCTGTTGATAAATCAATGATAGAACATGTGTGTGTGTGTATGTGAGCATGTGTGTGTGTATAGATCTGTGTGTGTGTGTAGTATTTACTTGAGCGTCTCTGCGAGGTAGAAGCTCTGCTGCACGTCATCGTGGTTCGGGCGGCTGCTGTAGACGTCCCTCACTCCACTGAAACCCCCGTCCACCCTACAGTTCTGCTCCAGAGCCTGTGACACACTCACCGTCAGAACAAACACACACTACACACACATCTCACAAACACACATGGCAGCATGACTGAGAGAGAGAGAGATCAGACAGCACTTTACCTGCACTGCCTCCCAGCCCCACTGTCTGTATGTGGGGTTGTGTGTGAACCTCCACATGTACATGTACGACTCGATGACCTCGGGCCTCAGGATGAAGTATTTCTCGCTCTGGCGCGTGGCGACGGCCTCCACACCGCCGTCGAAGCGGAACGCCTCCGGGCCCAGCTTCATATCTGACACACAAACCAGCCAAACCAGCGCTGACATCTCCATCTTAACAACCTGCATGTGGGTTAGTGACTGTGGTATAACCTGAGCCTTCAGTAATCTGTGTGTGTGTGTGTTTGTGTCTGTGTGTGCATGTGTATGTGAGAGTGTGTTTGTGTGTGTCTGTCTGTCTGTCTGTTTAAACTGGAGGGCGTTTCACTCACTGCTCCGGGTGTAAGACTCGTGACACGTGTGGGTGATCTCAGCAGCCAGTTCCATCTGGTGACCCGTCTGATCATCAGGGGCGCCGTCGGCCCCTAAAGCAATCATGCCCCCAGCGAAACAGGCCAGGTGACCCATCTTATGCTCCAGCAGACCACCCCTCCACTCCCCAACATACGTCAGCCCACCGCCCGACTTACGGACCAAATGTTTCTCGATGGCCTGCAGACAAGAACCAAATTTAATTGATATGAACCAATGTTTGGTTTAGATTGTTTTAAATAATTATTTGATGTCAGTTTTTTGTGTTTAAAGGAACTGATTTGCATTTGTGAGTTTGTTGACCTAGAACTGAAGCGTCAGAACTCAGGCATGGTGCCGCTCACCTGCAGGGCATCATAATAAAGTTTCTTTGCCTCCTCATCGTGTTTGTCTGACATCAGCCACGACTTCAGCAGATACTCGTAGAAACTGTCTCCTAACCCTCCCACAGAGACGTGATCTGCAACAGAAAAACGCGTGACTCTCCTGTCTGTCAGTGGCTTCACACACATTGTCTGTACTGTCTGTACTGCATGGTTCTGTCTGACTTACGTTGCCCCCACTGTCCGCTGATGGGGTTCAGGTAATTGGGGTACAAGCCCTGAGGTTTGTTCAGACGTTTCAGCACCTGTCTGATGTTCATCACCTGCAGCAGTAGGAACTCAGTATCAGAATCAGTGTAACCGATCCATGTACGAACTGATCTGAGGTCAGACTGTGCTGTGAACTCACACTCACCTTCTCAGCAAACACAGGGTTTCCTGAAACTGCACTGAGGTGCATAAACTCCAGATGCAGCGTCCCGTACTCAGCGAGAATACTGCTTCCTGCGGATGCCCATGGCCAGTTCCTGCCCGTCCCGCTGGAAGAGAGATTTAATGATGGATCAAAATGTTCCTACAACATTTAAACAACATTTGGAGACGCTAACAAGCTTTGATGAAGACATCAGTGAAATAAAGTGTGTGTCACTCACCTCTTTAGATTGAGGAGAGCCCAGGGGATGCCGGTGGGGGTCTTAAAAGCTGGTAAGAGCTTCTCTCCCAGTTCAACAGCTTTCTGTCTAAACACCTGGAGAGAGAGAGAGAGAGATACAGAGAAAGAGAGAGAGATCAGATGTTAGATTTACTAGTGTCCTTTAGGATGTGATTGTAAGTAACAACAGTAATCACATGTAACCTAATTATATCACAGTGCATGTGATAAATCACAGATTACTGACACAGACTGACTGAAGGAACGAGGCTCTGAGGATGAGGACACATGAGGTTTACGTACCTCTTTCCCTGAGAGATAATAGGCAGACAGCAGCCCTCCAACAAAACGGATGTTCACTTCAAAAACTGAGACTTCAGCATTCTGAGGGAACAAAAACAGCAAAACAAAGAGATGTCAATGTTAAAATGATTAAAACACTGTAACTGATTCATCTTCAGCTGTAGTTTGTAGAACTGTGTCTATGAACAGCTTTAGAAGTTGTCCTGCATGACTAGTCATTTGTAATGCGTGTGTGAGACCCTGAGATGCGTCTCACCAGGTGGAAATCCAGGTTCTCCTCCACCCACTGTGCTGCTGCCTCAAACTCCTCATGCATCTCCATGATGAACAGAGTGTCCAGAGCATCTACAATGGTGGCTCCTCTGAGACCTCCTGTAAACACAGATCATTTCAGATCATTTTATGATAAACACTTCAAGGCTAAGAAACACAAACCTACAGAGTTCAGTGTGTTGCTCATATTTGTGTTGCTCACGTTTGTGTAACTCTGTTTACTGATGATGGACAGAAAAACACAGTGTGTGAAACAGGTGTATGAGAAACAGGAAAAGGAAACGATGCATGCTAACCAAAAATAAAAAACAGTTAAACGTGTGACGTCCCCTCCCTCCTGTTTCCTCCAGCTGGAGTTCTTCTGTATGTCTTTAAAGCTGCAGAAATTTCACCTCACAACCTCGCAATTCTCTTAAAATAAAAATCACGATTTACTGCAGGCTACGCTTTAAAAGTCAGACAAACAGACAAAGACGTGAGCTCTCCACGCTGTAGCTGCACATAAACACCAGACAGCAGAAATTCAGTGAAGACGCTGAAGGCTGAATTGATGCGGTTCACATGTGACTAAGAAACTGTCATCAGAGGAGAGGAAACTGGGTTTGTAAATGAGTGAAAGTGTTACAGAGAGAGGATTACAGCTGCTTCTGAAGCAGGGCTGAGGGTGAGAACATCAGACCACTATCCAGAAGTTACACCCTGATACTCTGTGGGTGAGGGCGTTCCTGCAGAAACATCACCCTGTGACCTCTGTTACTAAGAGAACATGTTCAGCAACAGCTCAACTACAGCCAGTGTTATTGTATTAATGGTAGCAACAAACTCCTTCACCTCCTGCTGAAATGAGGAAAACCTAAAGACAACATTTTAACCAGCTGAGGGCAGATGCCAACAGGAAGCAGATGTGGGCTGTATTCTGTGCTGAGATCATGCAAATCTCTCTTCTCTGAGACTGGATTTCTGTAAAAACTGCCTAAACATCCAGAGAAACATTTTAAAAACGTTACATAATTAAAAGCAGTGTGTTGCAGTTGTGTGGTTCTGCTGCTGTCAGTGTTTGGATCACAGCATCGGCTCTGCAGACTGACACTCACCGAACAGACTGCTGGAGTGGGCCTGCTTAGAGACGGGCCGCAGTTCGTTGGAGCCCCAGGCGTAACGCTTGTAATTGTCCCAGGCAAATGTCATCATCTGAAGGGACAGAAAAGAGTCACATCTGTGAGACTGGACTGGATCTGAGAGAAAGTTTCTTTTACATTAATCAGAGTTATACAGCCCAGATTTTTATATTTTCCATCTGTTTACTGTGTTCTGTTTGCAGTGAGGAAATTGACCCTGGCTGAAGGCTCTTCCTGTCTACAGCGAGTTAAACAGTCTGTACGGCATTCAGAAGATATCTGCTGAGGGTTCAGTTCAGGTCAGATCAGAAACAGGAAATGGAGCGTGTGATCTTGGAGATAGAAATGGCAGGAAAGACAGAAGTGTGCAATCTGAAAGAAAGAGATAAAACCAAAACCAGCTTCTGTAAACCAGCTTCTGTAAACCAGCTTCTGAAAACCAGTCCTGCTCATTCCAGCAGGTTTAAAAGTATTACTTTCTGTCTTTATCCTAAAGTCCTTTATTTTAAACAAAATGGTCTATAACAAAAGTCTGTTTTTATGCGACGTTTGAGTGTAACATTTCAGCACAGGTCATTTGATTTAGCTGCGGAATGTAAAATAACAAACCATTCAGTGTCAAAAACCCTGTATCAGTCTAAAGCTGTTTCAGAAACACACTACAGGTCACCCACACTGTCAGTCAATGTTTTGCAGAAGTATTTAATGTCGGACGCTTACAACTGACACGGCCCATAATGAACCACAACGGTTACAAACCTGCAACGCCTAAAGTTTCACTTCTGCTTACAGCCCTGAAATTATCTCGCACTTGAAAAGCAAAACCTCAAGATATGAAAATAATGTTGGGGGAAAACGCTGCCGTGACACAGAAACTACTTCTGTTACTTGACAGGTTTTAATGAAGTTTTAATATCTTGCCCTCATTAATAACCTGGAGGTATATTTTGTTATTATCACCTGAACTGTGGATTATTAATATTGAAGCTGAGGTCTGAGTGAACGCAGAGTTCAGGCATCTTCAGCGTTCAGACAGACGGTGTCCCACTGGAGACGCACACATCCACTCAACACATGTATTTACAGGACAGTTTAATCTTTGTGTTACACATCAGTCACTTCAAATGGACAACAACCAAAGTCCAGTTTCAGTGGCAGGTTTTTAGCGGGTCTTTATTGATCTACCTTCCATCTCTCTGGAATGTCTCAAAAGCTGCTAAAACACTTTAGCTGAGTACCTGGACCTGGAATGAATGTTTTGATCGGTCTGAAAGGAGACACACACAGACTCACACACACACACAGACTCACACACACACACACACACACACACACAGACACATTTGCTTACATGGAGACACAATGTCACTGCAGCTGAAACAAACACTGTTACTGTCATGCTGTCCATCTACAGACATGCTCAACAAACACATTTAATACAGTCAATGCGGACACTGTAAAAGATAAACATGACATCATGCTCATGTTTCTCTACGCTGCAGGAACAGTGACGTAAAATGACGTAAATAAGGAATAGTGACGTAAACTCAGGCCATGCTGACTGACAGCTGTCAATCATCTGTGTCAGAAGAGTGTTTATCTCGTACACAACACTGGTGTTTGTTCGGTGTTTATCACCAACACTGTTTATCACAAACACTCATCACAGTTCATAACATGCACAACATAACAACAATCTTACACGCGTTTGCAGTACATACATCTACACACAATGTTACGCAGGGGTGATGTGACACAATAATAACAGTATTAACACAAATACCTCTTTAATTTTGGCTCTTTTGGCTTTAATGTCAGGGTCCGACGGCTCGCGGCCCGTGGCTCCGGGCGGTCGCTCGTGCTGCCCCAGCGGCAGCCCTCCCTCCGGCCGCTCACCCCGGGCAACCTTCTGCTTCTCGCTCCTGATGTCCTGCTGGATCTGCTCGGGTGGTTTCTGCAGGGCGTGCTGGGCCTCGACCAGAACCCTCTCGTGATCTGTCCTGATCCTGGCCAGTGTCTTCTGCTCTCTGCCGGCGGCCGGACCCGCGCGCGTCTCTGCCCCCACCGAGCGGAGGAGAACTCCGGCGAGCAGCCTGGAGGAGGAGGGCAGGAGGAACACCGCCCCGAAACACAGCGTGATGAAAGCGCTGAACGCGGACAGCAAAACGAACCTCTCCGTCAGTCTGGTGGAGGTCCAGCCGCCGGACTTCCGAACCGGGGCGGCGGTGAACGGCAGCAGAGAAGCTCCAGACATGCTGTTGTGCGCTGGGCCCCGTCTGTGTGTGTTGAGTTGTGAAATAAAGTGAGTATTTTTAACTGTAAAGTGAATTAACTCATTTAATTAAGTTATAATTAAGTTATAATTAAACAGAGTTAATCCACTCCGACGCTCCGCGCGCGCGCCTCACGCAAGTCTGAGAGGATTCGCGCGGGTGGACTGAAGCAGCGGCAGGGGGCGTGGCCACCGCGCGCATCGACCAATCGCGTCGCGGGTTGCTGGTGACGTTGCGTCTTGCGGGTTTAAAGCGCAGCTCCCGGTTAAAGCCACATGGCGGCGGTCAGTGTTGATTTAGTTATAAACTCCTTTAATAAACATGTTTCTTCATTTACACTCATGATAATTATTACAGGCGTCAGGAAACTGATTTATGCAGTAACTGCGATGAAAGCTGTAACACAACATACATTTCCCTGCCCAGAGATTTCATGAGACACAAGGCAAACATTGATTATGTCATTATTCTGTATCAATGGCAGGTTCCGCAAAACACATCCAAGACATGTTTGTGGTTATTCAGTGAAGTCTTATCCATGGCGATTAATCTTTAAACATCTATATGTAGCTCAACTTGGTGCTAGCAACACAAGATCACAGGTTCAATTCCCTTGAAAAGCATGTGCTGATAATCTTTACTGTAATAAGCAACTGTAAATGTAAATATATTTAGTTTGTAATGTGCAGGCTGAGGCTGGTGGCGTCTACAGGCTGATAATGTGTCAGTCTCTTGTGTTTGGGTTTAAAAGCTTCATGATATGAAGAGGGAGGTGTGGAGAAAAGCTGTTGTTAGCATCTGTTCAGTCCTGAACCTCACTCACAACCATGAGGAGGAGGTCCACATCTGATCAGTGCTGATATGCAGGAGGTCCACATCTGATCAGTGCTGATATGCAGGAGGTCCACATCTGATCAGTGCTGATATGCAGGAGGTCCACATCTGATGAGCAGATCTCCAAACCCCAGCAAACCTTGTGCTCATGTTTCACTCCTAAGAGTTTCAATGTAAAACTGAAACGATGCAAATTGTGCTTTCGGTTTAAAACATCAACTGTAATGTTTCCAATGCAAAAAATCACCTGCTTTTCAGCTGAAGTCTGAACTCAAACATTTGTGTTCAATGGTGGAAATGTTTCAATAAAC
>JBAJNP010013177.1:0-12438 GCA_036877545.1 Yasuhikotakia modesta | reverse complement strand
CACCTGCACTGCCTCTTCATCTTCCACCTGCACCGTCTCCTCCTCTGTCTCCTCCTCTAATGTGCCTACCATTTTCACCACCTTCTCTGGGCTAGCATCCTGTAACCTGCCCCTTTTTGGGGAGCTTTCCTCTCAGGGTGAAAGAAAGGATGCTTAGTTGCCTTTGGTCATAAAATACGGGTTTGCTTGACAAAACATGCAATTTATTGAGATTTTTTAATTGATAACTGAAATTAATAAATGAATAACTGAAATTGACCATATAAAGTGTATAAAATTTGTTAGTCCCTTCACACTAAAGAGTTTCTCACATTTATTTTTTCATTTAAAATTTCAGTGATGACCGTTTTATGAACCACATAATTTGTCTACACCAGGTAAACCATAGCTTTAAATTGCATACATTTTTAGTTAGTTAGTTATATGTATACGTGTGTGTGTATGTGTGTTCACTCCTCACAAATGATGGGTTAAATGCAGAGCTCACATTGCGGTCTGTATGGATAACCACTTTTGTTTTAAATAACTGATTTTGACTGAATTTATCTTTAAACGATACAATTGTAACAGTTAAACGTTAAACGTGTCACTTCCAATGTATGAGCAACTAGTGCGACTAACAGTATTGAGGCCTATATCCTTAAAATAATAATTGAAAATTAAACGTATTTTTAACAATTTATTTTGATATTCTGTAAGCCCTAGCTCTCAATAACAATGATGACGTCAAATGTTATAAGAAAAAACTTCTGAATCTTTATTCTTAATATCACAATCACTATTTTTACAGAGTGGACTAATAATCAAAGCTGAAATGTAAAAGTTACTTCTTCAGACAACAGTAATCTCACACAGAGCTGGTGTGGACGCAGAGGTTCTGAGAAAACAGCAGCGACTTCTGGTTGAAATGAGTGTGACATGTCTGAGTAGCAGGAGTCAAACATCAACCATCCTATCATCTGCCATCTTCTGCAAGCAATCTCTCTATCACTACAGCCTGAATCACCACAGGAAACATTCCTGCCTCATTCAAGAAGCTTTGCTTGTCATTCCATGCCCCACCATCTCTGCTCCACCTTTATGAATTAGATTAGATTCAACTTTATTGTCATTACATGTACAAGTACAGGCAACGAAATGCAGTTGCAGGATATACTTACAGATTTACAGATATGATATAAACAGAAATTTGTACAGAAAAATGTAGTGCAGCAAAGTGCAAACAATGCAGTAAAATATTCCGGAGTGCAAATGAACATGTAGACAGTTCAGTAGTGCGATGATGGTCTTCAGACTGCTGGTCCTGGTCCAGATTACTGAGGCACCTGCAGGAAGGCAGGGAAGAGAACAGTGCATAGATAAAAAACAGAGTAACATTGACTATTATTATTATGCTTTTGATGTAGGAGTGAGTAGGTGTATATGAGAGTGTAGTGGAGTCACTGAGTTGTACAGTACAGCAAGGAGGCAGCTCTTGGAATAAAGCTTTTCCTCAGTCTGCTGGTTCTGGTCTGCAGGCTCCTGAAGCGCCTGCCGGAGGGCAGGGGAGAGAACAGATTGTGGTGGTGGGGAGCAAGAGATGCTGTGATGTGCTTTTTCCATTCCCATGCAGTTTTCACCACCCGCTGCAGATGAAAGTCAGGCAGCATCAGAAAAATCAAGACCTTTCCTGTCTGAGCTCACAAACAGTACCCCACCCCCTCTTAACAACTACCTTCTCTCATAATGAGGAACCAGATCGAATCACAAGCTTTATGTAAAACATACATTTTACAGACATCTCACTGATCTGTGATGTGCAATCCTTATTGAATGTTGCTTATTATAAGAACTTTAAGAACTCTAAACAGTCTTCTGTTTATCCTGTCTCTAGCAACAGAACTGTTCTTCTAAATGTAGCGTTGCTTTCTCTCCCCCTTTGTCAATCACTTTGGATAAAAGTTTCTGTTAAAAAATAAATGTAAATCTAACAGGTGTATTTTTGGATATTTGTAACTGTTTTGTATGTTCAATGCATTTAAACCCAAAGTTTTAGAGCATATAAACATTTAATCATATCAGATGTTACAGCAGATACAAAACTGGTGTTTGGAATTGTTTACATACATGATTTCATGTCACTCAGTACAATCAGAGAGATGATTTATCTAAAGGCACTAATAATGTTTACACCATCAGACTGGAGGCTGAACACAAATACACAAAATAACAGTCAGCAACTACAAGATATGCTATCCTTAACTGTAAATTGTCTAAGCAAGAAACAAAATTGTAATTAACAATGAAAAACAAGGTACGTCTTGTCTTATGCAACGAAATTTGTCTGGGGAAAGATATAGAAATGTTTGCATGTTTGATGTTCTCATTTTTTATTATTAAGCCTAAAAAATAAGTGTATATCATAAGTGAATATCTGACCAAGATCAATGTCCTAATTCTAACTGAAATCGCCATGGTTACTACACATTTCTTTAAGATAATACAGGTAAATTTGTGAGGATTAGGAGATATTTATGTGATTTCAGCCTGCAAGAGCTGTAGGAGGTAGAAAGAATAGTTGATTCGAAAAAACAAGCTGTTATCTACAGAATCTCTACTGGTGTTCAGCACTTGTGTGTGTTCGGGTCATTCATATAAAGCACACAAATTAAAACAAGACAACCCCAAGACAACAAAACGGTATCTCACCACAAACATTTAAATACATCAATCCACTGTGTTTTATTTACAGATTAAAACAGACATTCAGACACATCTGACACCTACATCTGAGATGATGACGTTAATCTACATCACATCTACGTCGTCAAACAGAATTGATGCATGTGAGTCTGCAGTGAGCATTCAAACACCAATCAAATCAAACAACACGCTTCGGTCCAATAGTCCAGTGTGTTCAGAAGTGTGCTGAGCACATGTGAAGAGCTGTGACATCTGGGTCAGACCTTGGACAGCAGGCCTGATTCTGGAGCACTGGCTTTAATGATGTTCTGGATCTCCTTGAACTTTGGATGTTCTTTATCGGCCACGAGCTGCAGCAGGACAGACTCACTGGTTGTGATGATAATTCCAGTGCGAGCCAATCGCTGAGAAAAGACAAACAAATTCTGACTGTCCAATATTCATTCGATATTCATTACAATTTAAGTGATTTTCCTAATTGACATGAAACTTTGTATGGGTCATTATTAGATTCTGCTGTGCCACAACATTCTGACTGCCTCGTAATAATTATACAAATGATTATAAAACAATTAATTAAAATTTATAATAAAAATGACAAACATTGGTGAATTGTAAAAATGTTGAATTGTTGAAAAATAAACATTTCTGTATCTTTACAAAACTCGTCATTGTCATAGAGCACTTAGTGGTCAAAATTTACAAAAAAAAGTACAAAACTACTTTTATTGTCATGAGACTTATTTTAGATTCTCTGGCTAAATGTTCTTTTAAAACCCAGGGTGCTTTTCAATTCATATGTGTGCATCCTGGTTTCCTTGTTTCCGTTCCTCGTATCCCTGCTCCACCAAAGCAGAATGTGAGGAAAGGATGCAAAGATGGTAGGTGGAAATTAAAAGCACATCAAAAAAAATCAATGGGGCAGTTGAGGTTTACAGGTTAGTGAGTCGGGCTTGTAATCAGTAGGTTGCTGGTTCAAATCCAGCACAGGCAGGCAGCAACCAAAATGCCCTTGAGCTTGACACCCAACCCCTTGATTGCTCCCCTGGTGCTGCAGTGATAGCTGCCCACTGCTCTGTGTGTGTGTTTGTGTTCACTCCTCAGTAGGATGGGTTAAATGCAGAGCTCACATTTTGGTTATGGGTAACTAAAAACATGTCACTGTCACTTTCACTGTTTCCTCTTGTACCTCCTTAGGAAGCTTCCTAACTCATCATTCCTCATCTCCTTAAGATGCAATTAGCTGAATCTCCTTCAAGAGGTTTTTGTGTTACAGGATAGAGGCAGAGGAAATGAGGAACCATCAGTTTGAATATTGAGATGCACCCATAATAAACTCATAAATCAAATGCATCTACATTTAAACATCCACAGATATTTCACTTTGTTCCCTTAGTGGGCTTATCCCTGTAAATGCTACTTGCAGCTTGAACCAGCAGAAGATGTACTTCAGATGTACCACAGCTCATGTACAAGCATGAATGCACAAGAAATTACTGGTGCTAGCATTTTCTAGGCATTTATTCCCAAGTAAAGAACACTTTTCTCACACAACAGAAGAGCTGTAAAGATAGTAAAGAACAGCTCTATCTTTTACTTTCTCTCACACAACAGAAGAGCTGTAAAGAACAGCTCTATCTTGTTTTTTCTCTCACACAACAGAAGAGCTGTAAAGAAAAGCTCTATCTCTTATGTTCTCTCACACAACAGAAGAGCTGTAAAGAACAGCTCTGTCTCTTCCTTTCTCTCAAAGAAAGTAAAGCATCATACCTCCAGTGCAAACATCCTGTCCATCATACTTCTAGAGGACGTGGCATCAGCAATGATATGCACGTCCAAACCACGTCCTATGAGATCTAGAGCCGTCTGCTGGATGCACACGTGTGTCTACAAGAGAGAAAACACTATGGCTACTAGTTTGCTGGTTTCCTTCTGTGAGGAAATATCATGACAGCTGAATCAAATTACCTGATGTGAGTTCATACATCCTTGAGTTATTTTATTTTCTTGTTTTTTCCTGACAGCAGACACTCACCTCAACTCCAAAGAGAATGATACTGCGAACTCCAGGGATCTCAGCCAGGGCAGCCTCCACCTCAGGAAGGACCATGGAGAACTTTGTTTTTGGGAAAACAAGTTTTGCCCCGGTCAGGTCCAACTCCTGCACCGTGCTGCCGAGTCCTTTAGGGTACTGCTCTGACACCAGCACAGGGATGCCCAGAATACGAGCCCCCTGTAGCTGTATTCACAAAAACACATGAAAATACAGGCTGAGAAGAAATGTATCCAGTTTAAATGATCTGAGGAGTGCTTACTGTGCACATTTATAAGGTGACCACATCACCTTTAAAGCAGTGTAAGAATAAGCATAAAGCCCTGATCTCAGTTCTACCAAAAAGACCCTCAGAGCAGGAGAGTATCTAAATAATATTTACATTTTTTCATTTGGCAGACGCTGTTATCCAAAGTGACTTACAGTGAACTCAAGTTACACATATTTTTATCAGGACTTGCCTTCCCCTGGGACCGAACCCACAACCTTTGCAATGTTAACACAATGCTCTACCAGTTGAGCTAACAGGAAGGCTAACTGTGCCAGCTGTGATCACTTTGCTCCATACAAACGATGGTCCTCAGAACCTGGTCTCCAGGCTCATTACTTGGAGTAGAATACAAGATATTTTCTAAGACATTAACTAAATTACACTTTAAACTTTTCTGTAAGTTTGTATTGGTATTGATTAAATCAATCTAATCTTATTAAGGCCTTCACTAATTACAGATTGATCAACATTTTTACTCCCTGGATGAGCTGTAGGAGGACATGTCACTACTGGAGGACAGTAGTGACATGTGTGATGTATTTAGTTTGACTCTGTTGTATAAAACTGTTCTTATGAATGTAAAGGCCGGTTGGTCTATGAACTCATTTGAGTGTGAAGCTGACTTCTTGCAGGAAAACTCCAAACAGATATTTTTCTTCAAGTAAATTTTTAAATTGCATTTCTGACTCCTTGTCTTCTTTCATCATATGTGGTCTACAGGTCTTTAACCGTAAATATTCCTACACCTGCTCTATAACTCATCATAAAAAGTGATTGATGCCAAGTCAAACAAGAGATTCAGATTAACATGACATGATTCAAAAACATGATGACGATTACCAGTCTCTGTCCCACACTGATGATGTCACCAAAGTATTTGATGGCAGGCCTAAATCTCTCCTGCATGTCACAGCAGAAGAAAACAGTGGTGGCTGGAGAGAGGTTTCCCAGCGGTGTGATCTGTAACACACACACATCATTGCTTTATAATTGCATTCAGTGTACATCACATACCGCAGTATCTGCTGTCAATCAGACTTAAAGGCAGATGCTGGGATCAGATGCATTTATAATACCACCATGATGACGGTCATGATGGTATCAGCTTAAAGATCAGCTGCTGTCGTAATCTCCAGACAGTTTATCACAACACATTCAGTTAATATTACATGTATCAAGATTTGCATTGTGACATGACAGTTAAACACCTAAATATTATGATTTTGGTCATTCATATGTTGCTTTCAAGTCTCTTCTATACAAATGTAAAAAACACCTAAACGAGCCTTCACATGTTAGTTTACTATTATTAGTCTTCGTCACAGAGACGTTGAATTTAATATATTACAAACCCTTCTCCAACTTTCAAAAAACGAGATTCAATATGTGTTATAATGAGAAGCTTAATCCTGTTGCTGCACATCTGCAGAGGATTTCACTTTCGTTTTCATTTCCAGCAAGCACAACTTTATTATCCAACCACACGTATGAGAAAATGTACGACAACCGAACAAAGTTAAAGGACACGAAAAAAGTCTGATGAAGCGACACGCGTCACCGAAGCACAAGGTTAACATAATGAAGAGGATTGACATGATAAAGATCACAGATGATGTTTGACGCTTACGTCCATCTGCAGAGGGACCAATTTCAGGCGACATTTCTCCGACACCGTGAATCCCTTCGGTAAATCGATGTACTGACTCCATTCCTCCGAGAAATACTGAACCACGAACTTCCGGTGAATATCGATCTGATGTCCGTACAGAGAGAAAAACTTCTGGACGAGCACTTCATACCCTGAGCCCAGCGGCACAGAGGAAGGCCGAGAAAACACCGAGAACGAGAATAACACTGAGACGGGATCCCCACTGCCGTCCGCCATGACGCCTCGCCACTCAACTCACCGAATCACGGCAATGACTCGCTCGACTGAATCCTTACAATCACTCACTCGAATGAATCATTATAATGACTCGCTCGACTGAATCCTTACAATCACTCACTCGAATGAATCATTATAATGACTCGCTCGACTGAATCCTTACAATCACTCACTCGAATGAATCATTATAATGACTCGCTCGACTGAATCGTTATAACCACTCGCTCGACTGAATCCTTACAATCATCATCAATAATTAATAATCATTAAAATATTATTGATATAATAATGGTCATAATGACTCTTTTATTTCCAATATCTAAAAGAAATCGCATATTTAGATTTGCTAAAAGGTGTCAAATTCTGTATAAACGCACCCTTTAGTATTTCATAATACTTTTGTTTGACCTTTACACTCGTTATTTTGATAAGGTTTGTCTTATGCAATTATACAGTTTATGTAATATCAACACAAAACGTTAATAAAGAATGCCAAACAAGTGCCATTTTATTATGTAGGCCCTTTAATCACACAGACTAGGTTTAGATTTAATTATTTTTTTTAAAACCACTTATTAATGACTGGACGCTTTCTGTCTGTTTGGAAGAGAACAGTCTGATGAAGGCTGAACACTAAAGTCGATGACTGTTGGACTCTAGATATTTGTGTATTTAAAACTATGTGTAAGATATATACAACTTACTGTTTACAACACAGACCTATTGAAATCATAAAAATCATCTGAGACCGGAGACCCCATGACAATAGAATTCTGTTCCCAGTTAACAAGGCAAATATTATGATGTGGTTGAAATGGTGACTGTTTGGCATTATAAATCCCAGGTTTCTTCAACATTTACACTGTTGATTGTAAACAACTGTGTGCATGTTAACCAAATGGGCATTTATTACTTTGTTTATTATGTTCAGTGAGTGAAGTTATTATATTGCATTTAGAAAACAAATTAAATTTACAGTGAACTTTACGTTTCAAGTGTTGATTACCAAATGTAATTAAGCAACCAAAACTTTATTCAGAACTAAATAAACAACCTGTTCACAAGGTTCACAACCTGTGATCCAATAGACATATAATTAAAAACACAATCAGACTCAGTTAATGTGTCCTTAAAATATTCCTAAGGCATGTGTGTCATTTTAAGTTTTCAACAACATTACACATTTGAATTTTTAAAATAGCAGATGTGTCACATTCATCCAATAAAATTATTCAAATACAAACAAGCACACAGATCTGAGCTCAGAACAGTCTACAGCTGGTTGGCTTTACAAATGGACACTACATGCAATTCCATGATGTTTTGTGTCCAGAATCAAGTTTTATAAGTTGTGTACTATTGTGTAAATTAAACGTTGAAAGATTTACTTGCATTGTGGTACAATCACGCTTTCAGACCGACTCTCCCTAAATCTGAAAGCTGATTTCCTTCATTAGTCAGACAAACATTAAAATCTCAGCACTACATTTAAAACATTACACACTGAACCTTTGAAGGTCTATGAGCATTTGCTATGTCAATCTCAGCTACAGGGTGGAGAGAAAACTCCTCTCGTTTCACTCACCCACTTTTGTATAAACATATATATTACATGTGACACAGTCTAAAGCACACAGACACAAGTAATGAAGAATTCAAGAGCTGTCCAGTTTACAGCACACAGTAGAGATGTGATCTCACTTCTTACCAAGAGTTTACACTACAGCTTTATCTGGCCTCTCAATATACTGTCATAAAGTGAGATGGTGAGAGGAACATAGCAGTTGTGTGTGTAGTCCAGGAAGAAGAGTGGGTCACTGATGTGGGCAGGGCTGAAGCCATTTTCCACCAGACTGAATTTCTGCTGTTTGAAAGTGCTGGTCATCTCCATAGACTCCTACAAAACAACACTGTCTCCATAAAGGAAAGCTTCATGTTGTGAGTGCTGAGCATAATTTTCCTGCACAATTTATTATTAATCTTTCATCTAAAGGTTCACAATGGAAGCTGCCATTACACAGAAACACAGAAACATGAAACAAAATGGATTAAAAATATAACATCAACACAAACAAAAAATAAATAATCAGAAATAAAAAACACTTTGAACACTTGGTGGCAATAGTATAGCATGGTTTCAAACAAACCATTTTCTAATCTTTAGTACATCAGAGTTTTTGTTTTCACTTCGTTTTCAAAAGTCACAAAGCTACTTTTAACATTCTGGCACAAACATCAAATGTGTGGGAGGGGCTTAAGTGCGCTTTACTCTTATTGGCTCGTGAGATTCTGATGGACAGCAGATATAGGTGCGCTTATATTGTTTGAGTTTTAAACTGCTTCTGGTAAAATATTACACGTTCATACAATGAAGGTTAATTGCAAATGTAATCAAAATTAATAAAACATTCTTTGTCAGCGGTGTGTGGGTGCCATTGGTGTGTGGGTGTGTCAGTGTCAGTGTGTGTGTGCTGTACCTGAAGTCTAATGAAGAGAGGTCGAGCATAAGACGGAATTTCTCTCAGGACAAAATCAAACAGTTTTTTCCCATCAAATTTCGAATGGGGTCTCACAATCACTGCAGCCATTCCTGCTCTGCCCTCATTTCCTGCAGAACATTGAACCAATCAGAGCTGATTCCTTCCAACAGCTAAAAAGAAATCATTGGCGCAAATAGATATAATGCACAGCAATTTTGACCTTTTCATCTCGATGTTTAAAAGAAAAACACTATTAAAACCTCTGACTTAACATGAACACAAAACTGTGCTAAGCTCTGCAGATCTGCAGAAACTGTAAAGAAACAACAAACAAACATTCAGCCCTGAAACTGGAGAGCTTTTAGTATATTTTAATTGCTCTCCTAAATATACTTCATTATTGTTAGTGAGTTTCTCATATGTATGTAATCTGTATGTGTTCAGTCTGAAAACGGCACCTGGCACCTGGACGCCATACACGTTCACCTCCTGAATAAAATCCACCAGCCCCAGAATCTCTGTCACCTCAGTGGTTGCCACGTTTTCACCCTTCCACCTGCTCGTAAGTGGAGTAAAAGTGACATGTTTTTGTTAGATAGGGTAACCTGTACCTGAGCATTTAACCCATCACTGTTATGGAGTCAACAAACACTGCATGTCATGAACACATGCACCAAAGGGCAGCACCGGATGAACTTCACGTACAACCTTCAGATTACCAACCTTCTGATTACAGGCCTGACTTACTAACCAGTAGACCACACTTGATCGCAGCAGTGATCTGAGTTTACAGTGTAACACAAATGAAAAAAAAAGTTCTGCTCATCTTTACCTGAACGTGTCTCCCACTCTATCCCTGAAGCAGATGAAGTCATCCTCATCCTCAGCCATCAGATCTCCAGTGTTGAAGTATGCGTCTCCTTTAACAAACACATCTCGCAGGATCTTTTTTTCTGTCAGTTTTTTACTGCCAGCATAGCCAAAGAACGGACTCTGACTGCAGATCTTGGACAGGAGAAGACCTGTCTCACCTTAACATCAACACACATCAGAAGATCACAACAAACCACATATCCATTATCACTTTTTTTACATTTAAATTAATAATTATTAAAGCTGCATTACAGAACTCTTGCCTCTTTATCACCATCTATGTTGTAAACAGTTGCAAACCAACAGAGAATTTAATTGTTTTTTTCTTAATGTAGATAAAAGTTTAAATTTGAAACTACTGCTGTAGGAACAAAGGCAACAAACTTCTAGCTCCCACATACTGGACATAGCAGCTGAATCTTCTTTTTGTTTACCGGCAACTTTTCCTATGAAACAAATATGACGTCTCCCATTCTAAATCATTATTATAAACTCACTGTGGTTAATTGGGCTAAGGAGAGTGTTGAACACTGATATGTTATATCCTTGCCCAGTAACTGATTTTTGTTCATTTTAATTTCCATTAATGTCCATTAATTTCTAGTTTATTTTAGTTTCCATTTCAAAAACTGTTTCTGTTTGCAGCTTTAAAGTAAAGTGTTCACATCAGTAAGTTTTGTTGTTCAGACTGATCCAAAAAATGTTGTCTTTGGAAGAATGTGCCATGGTAAAAGCATTATGTATGACATAATTTAAGTCTCCTTTTTATCAAATTAATCTCATTCGTGTTCCGAGACAATATCTCTGGCTCACCTTTCTGAACACGTTGGCAAAATCCATTCTGGTCTCGTACAGGCTCATCTCGAATCAGATCATACTTCACCAAATCATATTTAAAAATCATCTGCCAACACACAGAAAAGATCTCATCAGACAGTAAGAAGAACACAGGTAAGATCCTACAGATAAATCCATATGAGCTGAATCTCATCAGACAGTAAGAAGAACACGGGTGAGATCATACAGATAAATCCATATGAGCTGAATCTCATCAGACAGCAAGAAGAACATGGGTGAGATCCTACAGATAAACCTATATGAGCTGAATCTCCTCAGACAGTAAGAAGAACACGGGTGAGATCCTACAGATAAGGGTTGGGGTTAACCCTAACCCTTAACTTAAAAACCACATTAAAGCGCTGAACATGTTTGAAATGTTTTCAGCTGTTAGGGGTGGGCAAAAACTCTGTAGCACCCCTTTTGACTAAAATGACTAAGATTTGCCTACAGTCACAAAACTTGGTATGTATTGTTCTTATCATACCAGACTTTTGGTCTCTCCTTAGCACTCTTTAGCTACGCCCAACAGGAAGTCATTTTGGTCAGGTGTAGAAACACCTCGGCAATGATCAAGACAAATGGGAGACACCTAAGCAAAATTTTAAGTGTTGTTGCAAAGGGTCTGAATGCTTATGCCAATGTGATATTCAGTTTAATGTTTTCAAATTTACATAATTGAATCACATAAGGTGATTAATAAGAAAAGTAATTTAAATGATTGTAGTATCAGACTGACTAATAAAACTAAACTGATAAGTGAGAGAGGCTGAGTGCTTTATGAATGCACTGTCTGTTTTTGAACTCTTGGTCACTGACTTTGTGAATCTAAGACCAAAGCAAACAGCTTTCTTGCATAATCTCAGGTGTTTGCCTGCATGCTTATATAAAGTGTTCAGCACTGGTATGTTTTATGTGTTGCAGTCAGGAATTCAGCTCTCGTTAATCCTGTAATTTTACAATTTTAACCCTAAACCCTTATCTTGTCACTTTTATTTTTAGACTGACAGGGGATGACATGAGGTGAGAGAGAGAGGAAAGAAACATAGGCCAAGACCCTAACATGAACCCTATTGCACAACATGATTATCCACGTGATAACCGTAACACCTCCAGATGCACTCATTTCTGAACTAACCTTATAAAAGAAATTGGAGCGTCCAACGGCTCCAATCCTTCCAATATGGTTCATGAAGCACAGGTTTCCCTCAGTAGAGCCGTAGATCTCACACATGCGGACGTCTCCGAAGCGCCTGTGAAACTCTCTCCAAACATCCTGACGGAGACCATTTCCAACCCCCATCCGCACACAGTGATCTTTCTCATTCTCTGCCTGATGGACACACACACACACACA
>JBAJNP010013176.1:0-12442 GCA_036877545.1 Yasuhikotakia modesta | reverse complement strand
ATGTGATTTTTGTGATTTATGTACTATAAACCAATAAATCTTTTATGTGATTTATGTATTGCTGTTGAGCTGTTGAGAATGCACGGATGATGTCATAGGCTTTCTGTGGATGATGTCATGCCGTACGACACGCTGCCTCTCTCAGCGGAGGAAAGTTTCAGTTTGCCCAGAACTTCTGGATGCGCCGCTAATTGCATGTTGCCATTGCTGCCGCTCATGTCATCGAGGCTGACAGACAACACAAGCTTAATTTTTCCTCAGTTAAACCACAATGTGATTTGAGGTTGTCTCAGAAGCGCGCTGACGCCCCCACACGAGCGTTCAGGGGCTGCGACTTTCCTTTACGGCGTATGGACGTGCCGCATTCGCCGCGATGCCGCTTGGGAATCGTGTGTGGAATGACAGCCCGGGTTTTCCCGTTCTGCCTACAGTATGTTGCTAGGCAACCACTGCCATGCATTGAAGTCAGAGTGCCATTGGTCGTCGTCCTCAGCACAGGCACGCACGGTTAAACCGACGGCACCTCGACGTACTTACAGACGTCAAATCCGAGGGGCTCACCGAGGCGAGAGCCCTCCGCCGCTGAGGTTAACAGAGTGTGAAAATAACATCAGGAGCGAATGCAAATCATCTTGAAATATGTTTGCGCTCTTTGCTGTAATGACTTTCCCCTCTTGAGCATTATTGCTCTATTTGTAGAAAGTCAAACACCGTCTCTCTGGGGGGGTGCTGCCTCATTGCCCAGCGATCTGCATCTAGACACGATGGAGTCACTGGTGGGATTTTTAGTGAGGTGCTGCGGGGAGGTAACAGGGTTTCCTCAGTTGCTGGGCTGCAGTGAGATCATCTTAAATGCTGAATTTGCACATCTGTTTGTATATGAAAGGATGGCGTCCGTGTGTTAAAAACAGGTAAACGGAGCACGGCGGCCCTGAAGAGAAAACGTGTTTATTGACGCATTGGTTGTTGTACTGATCACGCCCGGATTATCTGATTGGTCCGTTGTCCTGCGCCACACGTCAAAAGCTGAACTGCTTTGATATCCTAATTTGATATTGTTAAAAATGTGCAGAAGACGACTGTGTCTGTCAGATCTGTTTGTGTGTGTGTGTGTGTGTGTGTGTGTGTGTGTGTGTGTGTGTGTGTGCACCTAAAACAGAACAAACCTTAATTTTATGTCTGTCTTATTAACAGAACACAGTCAATCTTTAATGGCTATTTATCACGTTTCAGCCAAAAATGTTCATTTGATATGAAATGATACGTTTCTCTGTCTCTCAGTAAAAATATATAAATGATACATTCGTTTTAATAGGCATAACTGTGTAAGATTACTCTTCAACGGATATTTCTTACAAAATTACAATGTATAAAATTAGTTTTTTACTTTTAGCTGAGTTTGAAGAGGTTTTGAGAGGGTTTGTTGTCTTACACAACCGTTTATCTCAGCAGGTCAGTGAAACAAAGACAGGCAGAAATCACTGACACATTTTTTCTCATGTTCTGTGTTGATGTAAATACAGCCTGAAAGGATTCAACATCTTTGCCTCACCCATGCTCACATCAGCTCTCTTTCTCTCTCTCTCTCTCTCTCGCTCTCTCTTCCTCTCTTTTTCTCTTTTCTCCCCCATCTCTTTCTGTCTATCTCTCCTCTCTGTTTTTCTGTCTCTCTCACGCTCTTTTTCTCTTTATGTCTCTCTCTCTTTCTCTGTCCATTTTTACATGTATTAGATGGCTGTTTTCTGATCATGTCAGTAATGTTTAGCATCCTTGTTTGTTTGTTGCGGCTGAAGGCTGTTGTGAGCAGCAGATCAGCTGTGAGTGACACAACAGGTCTGTGTTTACGTCTCCTGTCAGGCTTTAATCTGAACCGGAGGAGTAAAATCGTCATGCGGTGAAACGTGCTGAGATGACAGAAAGTAAAAGCGTTCGTCTCCTGTAGTGTCTTTCATCCCAGAAAACGAGATTTTCAGAGAGCAAAACCCTACAAGCACATTAAAAACACGACTAGCTGTGCTTCTACTATCATTATGATGAATTAAATATCACATATTCAGAATATACATATGATGTCGGTTCTGAACATCATCAGTTGTGATGATTGTAATGCACTTATGTTGCCATTAAATTTCCTAAAAATACACCGTTTTATATATAAAAATGCTTCCCTACAAATAAATATAGGGAATGTTTGTGGTTTGTAACTGTGTAATATTTTGTTGCTTTTATGTCCATTTATTATAATTAAAGAATAATTATTTGTTCTAGTTTTTAGATCTAGCTTTTAGTTTTTAGAATTATTTGATCCAGCTAGTTTTCCGGTTCTTTCATTTTTCATTTATCTGGCAACATGAACCGTTTGCTTGAAACCACAGTTTCAACTTCCAACCCATTTCAGAATCAGAACTTCATTCTGACTGACAATATTGATTGTTTTTATCTGTCGTCCGGCCCTGATTCCAGCCTTCGGTTTGTTTGTTTGTTTCTTTCAGCGATGGAGTATCATGAGAATTTGCATGACATGGCCACGAAGGAGGGACTGAGGGGACGTAAGCTTCATAAATCTGTGGAGAGCTTCACCTGGAACATAACTATTTTGAAGGTGATCTCATTCATCTCGCTTTCTTCTCTAATGTGTCGATTCTGAAGACATGAACTTCTTAAAACAAGGTTGCACAACCTGTTCTGCAATAAAAACCCATCAAGGACAAACAGCCTCTAATAGAATTCAAAACAACAGCGTTAGTAAGAAACAGGGTGACCTTCTCTATAGTAGAAAATTGTTCATGAATTCTTCCCAGCGCACAGTTTCAGGTTGTAAGAACATTTCGATATTGTTTCCATTTAGGTAAGAGAAACGTTACAAATGTTATTAAAAAAAATTAGACTATGTTAATGTTATTGCTTGGTTTTAGGAAGAATTGAGAAAATATCAGAAATATTATTTTTGATAAAAGGTCTACCAACATTACTGTAAGAGTTCTTTCTATGACTGTTATTTTAGCAACATTAGCCAACGTTCTGAGAATGTTTCCTGTTAGCTAGGAAAATGTTCAGGCTCTGAAATGTTTCAATATGATTAATGAGTGACACAGAGGTCAAACTGAAAGACTCGTTCAGGAAAGATTGGATTTGAATGACATCAACATTGGAGTGAGTTGAGGTGATGATTTGATTTGCTTTGAAAACATCAATAATAACGTGTGTGTGTCTGTGTGTTTGCGTGTGTGTTGGTGAAAACAAAGCTGTTGTGTTGTAAATGAAAGGAAAAACCGCGTCCATCACAGAACCCTTATGCCAGTTCCTCTCATTTACTACAGACCACAAATGACCTTGGATTAGCTTTAGCTGTGGAGCTGCTATTATTTTCAAACCCTTGTTAGTAGTTAGTTAGTAGGCGGCTCTTGGTTTTTTTGAAGCATATTCAGTTTAATTCATCTTTATTTCTGTAGAGCTTTTCACAGTTTGAAAGCTTTGCGGAAAAAGCGTGTTTGTATGTTTCCGGGACAAAAACAAAAGAGTTGTTTATTAGAGAAAGAACAGTTGAACACAAACACAGATAATGAGAAATCTGTGGCCGTTTAGCCGATATGAGGCCAATATAACACGCATTACAGCAAATTAGACACACAGAAAAAATAACTTTTATTTCACTTAATGTGATAATTATCATGTGAACACCTTAACAGGCTGTAACAAAATATTACAAGATATCATGGATGGTTAAATATGGCAAATATTGAGTAAAAATATAAGGAAACTTCTTATAACTTCTTAAGGAACTTTCTTCACTGTTTTAAGACATTTTATGAATATAGATCATGATAAAAAAACACATTTTGGCTGATATGTCTTCCAGCATAAATGACAGTATTTAACTTGAGCAAATTTAATGTGCATTTAAAAACAATGAAGATGTGATCATTAAAATAATATACATGTAAAATCTGACAGTTTTGTATTCGTTTCATATCATTTACGCCACAAATGCAGTGTGTTTTACAGGAATAAATGCTCAAACCTTTAAGACTCTGTTTACTGTATTTAGTGTTGACAAACCCAGCAGAGACAGTTACACAGTTTCTCCTTTATTCACCCTCATATATTCCACAGACGAATGTCAGATGACATGAGGGTTAGTAAATAATGACAATTGTTTTTACGGTTTGTTGTTTTTGCTCTTTTGTTTGGCTGCCTGTTTACATAACAGTTAAAGTCTGTGGATCCTGCTAATGTCAGTTTGCTGTCTTCTCAGGGCCAGGCAGATCTGTTAAAACACGCCCGTGCCGAAGTTTCTGAAAACCTGAAGCAGATACACTATGCCGCCCTCACGTCTAACCTGGGGAAGGGCGTATCGGGACCGTCGTCCGAATCCAAGGGCCGTAAGAGTCTAGAAGCTATCCCAGAAAAAGCCGTCGGCGAAGATGACATCACCGATGATGAGAACTGAGGTCACCATGCCTTCCCTCCAAATCCCTTTCTGTTACTGTGTCTCGCACCCGGGGTTAGTGTGCGCTGAGGGCTACAGCTGAGAACGTTTCAGTCGCATCTCAACCGCAGGATATCTCCAACAGAAACAGTTAAGGGAGAAATGCTTTCACCAGAGGGGAAGGCCTTCTCTACTTCCTGTTTCCGCCTCCTCCACTTCCTGTTCATGTCTGTGCCCTCTCGTCCGTCGTGTGTCGTCTCATTGCCGCGGGTCTCTGAGGTCAGGTTGGGTGTGCGTGAGCCGGAACGTTCCTCCAGAACCTTTCTACAAGCACAAGCTCTGAGTATTAAGTAGAACTAGAACTGGAATCGTGAGCGGAACAGAACGGAGAACCAGAGAGCCGTTTACAATAAAGAACTAATTCATGTTCTGTCTGCCAAACTAGTATGTGTGTATATACCGTTTAAATATATATATGGAGATCTGTTTCCTCTTTTGCTATGTGAAATTTTAATGGATCAGATTATTTTGTTAAGAGAAATGGATGTTTTAAAGAGTTCCTATTTTATTTGCTTGTACAGACTGAAGATGTGGCTAAAATGATGGCGTGAGGAGACCTCGGAACCTTCTGGGTTTTTAATTATTTGTATAGATAGAGGAAGAACTCTGATGTTCTCCGGTCTGTGGTTTGAGAGAGAATGTAGTTTTAGAGTTAACCAGCAGTTACTGTACTGTACATGTGAATGAGAAATAGTCTCTGGGCCAAACATTGAGTCTCTTCGGCCGCATACACACTGCAGAGTTCTGGAAGTGATAACTGAATTGGTGAAGCATTGTGTTTGCAGCACAAAGGTTGTGGGTTCAATGTTCAGGGGGCAAACATGCTTATAAGATGTACAGATGAATGCCATGTAAGTCGCTTTGGATGAAAGCATTTGCCATAGTGATAGTGATTTTAAAAATGTTGTTAATTTCTGGTTGCTGCTTTTAAACAGCGTTTTTTCTCAGGACTGTAACATACGAACATCAACAGCGGAAGAGACTCCCTGTTCGTACCTGTTCTGTAATTTCCTAGCATCTCAGATGAGCGAAATCACTGCATTCATAACTAATTTACTTTCTTCTGTTTCTGTTCACACTACAGGTTTAATGTAATTGTGGTTTTGTGACTCAGGATTGAATTCGGTTCCAGAACGTAGTTTTCTCTTGTAACCAAACTCCCTGCTGGGAATCAGTAAGAATAACTCACACTGAAATCCAGACATGACTGTTTCATTAATATGCCAGAACAAAACCAGATTAAGCTTTCAGAAGTAGAGTAACAGTCGAATTCACCTGCAGTGTGTATGCGGCCTTCGAGAGCAAACTGAATACTGTATGTTGAGTTTTGTGGTTGTGTCGAAACCATTCCTGAAAACAAAAGTGGGCCATCTGTTTGAATACTGCTCAGATATCCCAGCTAACAATTTTAGGTTGTAAGAACGTTCCCTAACGTTTCCATTTAAGTAACAAAAACATTAAAAATGTTATTTTGAATATTCTAGGAACATTCAAAAGTTTTTAGACGTTGTATTAATATTATTGCTTTGTTACAAGCTGGTTGTTGTCTTGGTTCTGTTGTTTTTAAAATGTTCCACTTAAAAACTCAAGAATAACATTTTTGATACATGACATGTAATGTTAAATAAAGGTCTACTAACGTCACTGCAGGAATATTTTGATAATTTTGACAGAACTTTTAGAAATCGTTAGCCAACGTTCTGGGAACGTTCCCTGTTAGCTGGGATAATTCTGTCTTACACTTGCCTTTTCTAACCCAGCAGATTGCTTCTAGTTTTTAAATATTTGTCTCCGTCTCATTTCATTGGTCGTTCCCGTTGTGCCAAGCTACTGTTGGACTTTGTGAACCACTTCCTTTGGATTTTACAAGTTGTGACCAGAGGTGTAACTGGACATGATAAAAGAAAAAAGGTTTATACATTTCCGTGCTGTTATTGTGTATTTTATCTATAGTTAACCATTTATACCAGTGAGAAGTGGGTGATAGTTTCAAGCAGATTATCAGTTTTGTTGAACTCTGTTATGACCCAACGCTCTGAAATAAACTGTTACATTCTTTAACCGTGTTGTTGTTGATTCTCTTATAGTCTAAGGCTGTTTCTAAAATAGCCGCTTTCTACATTTATTCCCTGTTTGTTTTTGAAGTGCATCATGGGATTGAACAAATGCGTAACCTAATGTCCACTAGAATTTTTCACACCGCCACAAAAATAACCGTCCACTTACATAGTGCACTAAGGATATAGGGAGCTACTTTGGAAAACAAGAATGGCAGGACTGATGTCATACTTCACGCTATAATCTGATTGGCCGGCTCCGGGCAATTGTCATAATTCAGTGAGCAGTTTGTTTTGATACAGCAGCCATCGTTTCAAACGCTGACATTTCACACAGCGCGCTGCAGTAATTGGCCTAATGCCTGTAACTGTGAGGTTTACTGAATAATTATTTGGTTTGGTAGAATAATGGATTGGTTTCACACGATCAGATGCCCTGAAATGAATCTAATCTGTGCAGCACTAACAATGTGTGACAGTAACTGAACTGAATTTGACCCGAGCTTGTCAGTTGTTTCTGTGTCGAGTCGCCAATTTCACTCTTTCCATTTTTCATGTTTTCTGTACCTCTAACATTATTATTTTTTATTTTATTATTATAATACACCTGTAGGCTTATTTGTTCTTTTCATTCTGTAAGTCAAATGAACATTTTCTGGGAAACTGGGTCCAACATCTTAAAATGTAAATCATCATTATAAACTTAAGTTTGTGAGTCGAGGTAAAATAAGGAAAACGTGTTAAAAACTGATCTATGTACTTGTTCAATAACTGATTTTTATTTAATTTTCTGCTCTGAAACCGTTAAATATACAGTACAAAAAATGTGTAAAAACTATTTTTTTCTTTGAATATAATTTTTTTATACATTACAAATTATACAAGTGTCACTTGCTAATTTGGAGTCACTTTAAATATAAACTATTAAAACGTTATATAATTGAACAATTAATACTGGGATTAAAACACTTCCGGCAGGAGCGTCTGAGCATCTTTTGTGCGTGAGGAAGATTAACTCTAGACGGCTCCAGTTTTTTTTAGTGTGGCGGCACTTAAAAGAGGCGACGTAAACTTTCCCTGTTTACTTTCAGCCATCAGATGAGTCACGATCCGCGGCTCCGGCTCACATCGTTGCGTAACAGCCGTCGTAATAAAGACTGAGATGAGAGTCGATGCTGTTATAACTCTATAGATCTTTCTCTGATGGTGGTCCGGACTCACAGAGATCTATGGCTGCCCCCAGAGAACCAGCACAGATAATTCACTCAGTGACACGATCACACAAACTGAAGGCATTATTATTGATTATTTTACAGTTCATAGAAAACAATGGAAAATTCCCTGTGGAAGATTTTATGTGGAAAGGAACGCTGAAACGTTCACGCGATTCACAGGGTCTGTATGTATTATTCGCTGGCCTCAGCAGGGACACCTTTGAAAGTTTGCTTAAAGATGTTTTATGTGTGTAAATAAATAAAAATATACAAAAACATTTATAACAAACAGACATTGGATGCACTGTGTGTCAACGTTCCTGATTCAGTGAGAAGTTTATTTAAAAATTTCAGGTTACTTTGTGTAGTATGTGCTTGTTCAGTAAATTATTTTTACATTATTTTAACCCATAAATGCTGGAGATTTAAGCAAATAATATTGTCCTTAAGTCTTGTTGTGAAGTTCCTACTTATACATTTAAGCATATTTAAATGATATGGGCTTATATGAAATTTCCCAATGCATTTTTTAAACTCTTTATTCCCAACAAAGACAGGAAAACTTTTGCATGAACAACAGTAAAAAACAAACAAATCAACACATACATAAAACTTACACATACAACATACAACAAATACAACTTCCGTCCTGAAGCTGACCAAAACCACTGGAGGCTCCGTCCTGGATGGTTTCTGCAGTCAACATGTTCCACCTGTGAAGTCAGAGCTGAAAACATCCAGCGTTTGCTGTTAATATTGATGTTTGCTGTGCCAGAACTGTGCCTCACAAAAATCATTGTGCCATGACCTTAATCCACAACATGCCAAAACTCTGTATATCGTTTCTCAGAATGCGGCTGTGAGTCCGTTTCTGCTCTCAGAGTAGCTCTCATGAGGTCTGTAGCCTAAAATGGAAAATGAACAAATGTGCTGTAACCTCACTTTGAGTCTTTTACTAGCTGAAAGCTGAAATTACAACGATACTCTATTTTTATAGGTTGTCAGTGTGGTTTACGTTACAGTTGAGGTCCACCAGAGGGCTGAAGATCTGCGTTGGATCAAGCGTGTCACTGAGTGAAGATGTGGAACAAAACTAGTCAACAATTGTTAAACGTGATATACAAACGCAGCAAAAACCTGATGTGAGTTTACTAAGAGCCTCCTGCGTGATTCTCAGCTCGGTCAAAACACGTTAAACAGACACATATATTTATATTGTTTCTCTCTGCCAGTTGCAGTGAAGCGAGAGAAACGTTATAGAAAAAATGAGGCCAGCAAACAGCGGTCGAGCGAGATGCCTTCACAAACATCAACACGATTGGCCATTTTCTGCTAACCAATCAATTTGTTCCTCGCAAAACTGCACCAGGTTCTCGTTCACGACAGATACAATAACGTTTTAATGTCAAGTTACATTTAAACCAAATCTGAAGGCTTCGATTGTGACCTTAAATTCCTCGCCTGTAGCTTTGATCTGTCTTCCAGACCACAGAACTTCTGCCCAAAACCTAAAGCTTTTCTGACATCATCAGAGCTTTTCAGCTATTTTCTCCTTAAATTAAACGTGAGACATACAGTATTTTGATGTAAGAGTACAGAGCTGTATGGACAGTTGAGGTACCTGAGGTATTAGGAGAAAAACTATAAGCAATTTTCATATATCATTGTTTTACCGAAACAGATGAGAGACTCATTTTTTTTTATGGGTGGGTAAACAAACCCAAGGAAAACATTTATTCCTCTTGAGTTTGCAAAAGATGTTTGTAAGTAAAGTAACCACACAAACTACAAAAAGAACTTTTTGGCTTAACATCTAGAAGTTCTACAATTATAAAAGTTTTTCTTTGCATGCAACTACAAGTAAACTAAAACAATTAAAACTCTGTGTTGCATAAACTTTTTTAAGCAAATTGGACAAGGAGCAAAATTTTTTTGAGTGCAAAGGCACAGCAAGATTATAGAGCTACAAAATGAAAATCAGATCAGCTCAGATAATCTGGTCTTGGTAGAATTTGCTGAAAATGTTTAGAAGTTTAATTGAAACGTATCATTATATTTGCAGGTGTCTTGCCAAACGTTGAGATACTAATATCTTGTCTGAAAGATCATGTGGGTTTTTTTTAATAACAGGCTCAAGAACAAAAAAGTTTATAATTACTCTCCATTTATTCTAGGAGAAACAATTAAGATTAGATTTCATCCAATCTTTGAATAAAACCCTCAAAATGATTAAGTTTGTGTTGAACAACAACAGTGTGCGAAAAAGATGAATTATTGCTTTTTAAACTGTGATTTTTTTCTGTCTTCTGGGTTCTGTCATTTTGAATGGTTGCATCTTTCATCTCTTTGAAAAACAACAAATATTATTTGCTATCAACTATTTTTTAAAACAGAACTGCTTATAAATTGCTTCAAACTCAGTCTCCAGTGATTTATAGTGACGAAGACTCTCGGTGGCCCCGTGTTCTTTTTGAGTGGATGGGAGCCAGAGGGTTTGGCATGTTTTCTTTGATGCGTTGAGTTGAGCATTCAGTGTTTTATGCTTGGCTTGCTGCAAAACTAACTCCTCTGAGTGACTCTGTTCTAAGACGGGTTGTTTTGTTGTGGCCGAGCGCCGCACCTCCCGCTTTTCAGGGACCGATTGTGTCCCTGCAGAACTGGTTGTGGGATCATGACCGGTCCACAGACCCTGAGGCGAGACACAAACCGCCTGCAAATAGTTTCTGTAAACACACATACGAGGGTCTAACATGCCTAATGCTGCCTGTTTCTCTGTCCTGTTTTCACGTAATGGCTGTTGAGAATTGGGACGTGCCAAAACCAAAGAACCATTTGCAATGTGCCCAAACCGTGACAAGTTATCAGAGACACCTGGAGTCTAAGTGACACTGTTTATCCCAGACACATTAAAGGAATACTTCACCTAAAAAGGAAAATTATTTGGACACCCTTAATTTATGTGAAACCACTGTGCTGCTATTTTTGGAAACAAAGCAGAATATATATATATATATATATGCGCACAAAATACTTTATGCATTAGTACAAAACATGGCTAACAGGAAACGTTCTCAGAATGTTGGCTAACATTTCCTAAAAGTTCTCTCCGTTATCAAAACACATTCTTGCAGCAATATTAACAGAACATTGCTTTTGTTTACATTATATATCATACGTATCAGAAACGTTTTCTTACGTTTTCTTTAATCTCTTTCATAGCCCAGTTGTTTCTCACAGATGGAAAATGTTGATTTTTGTATTAAGTCCAGGATAGCACACTTTCTGAAAGATCATGAGGTTTTAAAATCACAGGACCTTAACCAAACAGCCTTTCTCATTCACTTCCACAATCACAGCTTGTTCTGGCCAGCCGACAGTGTGGTCATTCTTTAAGCAGTATGAATGTGTGTGCCGGTTTGTACCCTAGAATCCGATGTGCAAAACCCAAGCAGGAACAAAACCCTTAGACCCCACAGGACTAATGTTTAATACAGTTACATAGCAGGACTACATAATTACTCCTTTAATTTGTCTCTGAAGATGTTGGGCTGTTGTACGCGCTGAATGCTAAAAGCTGTCTGACTCAACAGAACTGAAGAGAATGTGTTTTACATGCCGGTCGTGCGAAACATTGTTTTTCTCCCTCTCACTGTATTATAATAAACCTTGTTGTTACAGTAATTGCCTACAAATAATCTGTCATTAGTTGTGCCTGTTAAGAATTCTTTGCTATCGCTTGTATATCGAGTATCACAGCGACACGTTTTCACATTTCAGTCTTTGTACAAATCTTGACACGATATAATAACCACAAAATAATTCTATCAATTAGCTGCACCTCATAATTTCTGTTAGCGTTTTTTGCACATAATTGCACATATTTGAAGATTTTTGCACATAATTCCAGGCATCAAAACCCTGCCATTAACTAGATTAGCTCATTTCTCTCAGTTCATCTATTAATGACGGAAAACAATCTGCACTATTAATCCTTTTCTTCTGGAATCCCTCATTTTCCCCTCAAGGAAGCTCATTTCCTTTCCCTTGCTCATGTGACGGATCACGTGACCGAGATGGAGGGAAATTGTTTCTGACTCTCGTTTATTCAGCCCAGTGACAGCAGAGATGTGACTCAGTGTATGAGAACAGGACGTGTCCATTTCCATCTGCTTCCTAAAGATTCTTCCTCACAGCCCAGCAGTCGTGGCCAAATGGTTCAAGCATCTTTTAACCTAAAGGTTGCTGGTTCGATTTTCAACGCTATCAGGAAACAACTGAGGTGCTGTTAAGGCAAACATCTCAAGTGATGTTCACTGCTCTTGTTAATACTATACAGACAAATACAGTGAGTGTAATATGCACGTATGTTTATGCATTGCAAACACAGCCCTGCATTGTGCCCATAGTGACCATCACTATCAGTGAGTTTATACTGCACTCTGGTGGCAGATATGAGAGATGTAAAACTTACAAATGGCAACAGCATCAGTCGGTAAAGAACCTTTGCACAGAACGGTTCTTATGCAAACAGGTTCTTGTAATGGAACGGAATCGAATAATGGTTCTTTCAGAACCTTTGACCGAAAATGTAAATAATGCATTATGTAATAAATAATGCTGTAAATAATTATTTGTATCTACATTTTTATTTTTGAGTATTTTTTGTGCAAATTAAAAAAAAA
>JBAJNP010013175.1:0-12445 GCA_036877545.1 Yasuhikotakia modesta | reverse complement strand
TTATGTGTCTCAGTGTAGATGTCTGATCACACGTGTGTGTGGTGGGGTGGGATATAATTAGATGTTGAGAGGGTGAGGAAGTCAGATGGTCAGGTGTGTCCGGTATAAAGTTCAGGAAAAGGATGCACACACACACACACACACACACACACACACACACACAGAGCTATTCTGTTCCTTAATAGGAAAGGTTGCTTTACTACAGAGACTGTGTTGGAGTGTGTGCGTGTGTGTGAGGGGGGGTAACATTAAATGGAGATGCATTTGTCCAGCTCCACAGGAAATATTCTGATATGAAGTGTGTCATTTCCTTCATTCATTCTGTTCAGTCTGTGAATCACATAGACAGTGAAGAAGTTCTTTAGATCTCAGTGACATTCAGAGGCGTGAGTCACTGAGGAAAGTGAGTTGAGTTGAGGTGAGATGAGTTCATGCCTGACTCATGTCAGTTCAATGTTCCTGTTAATGTGACAGGAAGGGAAACACAGGTGATCATTTCAATGAGAGATTAAACGGCAGCTGACGATGATGAGTTCTGGTCAAAGCACATGTACATGTTAAACACGTCGGTGTTTCAACTTGTACAGACGCTGGAAACCATCTCCTACCTCAGGGCTTGCATCACACACACACTACACACACTCTGAAAGCAGATATTATAACCTGTGTGTGTGTGTTTCAGCTGTGCTCTGAGGTGATGCGGATGGACTGACACACAGGGCTCTGATGTATTTAGAACCGGCGCTCTGATGGAGTGAGTATTCATCTTTTGTGCATTACATTAGTGTTTTTACACACATTTACATTCATCACATTTAAGATCCTCAATGTAAAGCTTCAGTAGTGATGAACTGATCACACGCGTATGGCTTGCGTTTGTACAGACATTTGTACAAACATTCATTTGAGCTAAGAAAATACAGGAAAATGCTAATGTCATAAAGTACAGGAAGGTGATGTCATTGTGTGAAAACAATGTGTGTGTGTGTGTGTGATACGCCCTCTCTTCATTCTCTTCAGTGTTACCTGCAGTAGAACACACTGCTGTCTCATGAGGGCTGTTGTGTACATGAACTGTACAGAGAATCATGTGTGTGTGATTTAAGACACACTTCTGTCACGAGAGCAGTCCTCACTACTGTCTGCCAGACGCTGTTTTTTGAGGGTGGTACTGTTTCTGTTTACAGTATATGAAAATTTACTTTATAGACGATCTGCTTTATTTTCAAAAAATAGTTCCGTGCAAAACATGCAGACATGCTTGAACCTACTGAGATGTGACAAGAAGGTGTCATACGATTTTTAAGGCAAACACTGTCTCCCCTCCCCACAGACCCTCAACATCAACACACGTGTGTGTGTGTCTACAGTGGGTGTGTGTCTACAGACATAGAGAAGCATCGTTCTGAATTCAGTGCAGTTGTTGAAAATCAGTTATTCTGCAGATCCATTTCCTTCCTGTAACGTCTCTTTTCCTTTAAACCCTTTTTCATCTTCATTCATTTTCCCTCCTCTGCCCTAGATTATATTATTTCTTTCATATCGCTCGACACGCACGAGAGAGAGGGAGAGAGATGGGGAGAAAGAGAGGGTAAGAGAGAGAGGGAGGGAGAGAGAGAGATGGTACAGGATGGTGATGTTGCTGCAGCAGTTATGATGCTCTGGAGGGAGAAAGCTGACACGCTTCTCCCTCTCTCTCTCTTTCTCTCTCTCTCTCTCTCTCTCTCTGTCTCTCTGTGGAGGAAGTTCTAAGCGCAGCTATTTTCAGTGTGTGAGTGAGCAGAGCTGAGACGGCAGGGAGAGGAGGAGTGAGCAGTGAATGAAATGAATGTCAGGTAAACAACGGCTCATCTGGACGAGTGTGTGTGGAATAACACCAGACTCTGTCTTCCAATGACCACACACGCATGCAGAGGACAGAATGGCGAGTTTTGGGAAACTTACGGATTACTTTAACCGTCGGCGTTCCAGGGATGAGCTGGTGGCTCGGAGAGATGCCCGCCGCAGTGGCAGCTGCTGCTGTACGGTTACTGAGGCCAGGTATTCCCAAAACACAGAGAGAGAGAGAGAGAGAGAGAGGGAGGGAGGGATTTAACAGTTTGCTAGATGGTGGAAATTTGGTTGCTCTGGGAATTTTGTGTGTGTATATTTTGTGTTTGATGTCCTGTGTGATATTATTAGCCTGACTTTTATTATGAAATCTGCAGATCATATGAGGTCAAACTCTAATGATGGTGTCACCCAGATTTAAGCATCTCTTCATTACTGTTGCGTGCAGTACATCACAAGTGTGTGTGTGTGTATGATGTAGCTTTCAGACTCATCACTAAGTGTGTTTTGTCACATATGGAGTGAAGTGTAAGTTGGGTCAGTTCTGCAGAATGGGGCAGAACTGGATCTGAGGACAGTAATAACATTAATAAAGAATTTGAATGTTTGGTCATGTTCAGATCACCTTCATGTCACACAAATGTCAGTCCTGATTCCACACCATTACAGTCTTCAGGTAAAGGTCAGAAGATCTGAGGTTTCTTCTGTTCTGATCATTTATCAGCTCTGATGTTTGTTTGGTTCCTCACACTGAAGGTGATAGTGGCCACATGCAGGAAGCTCCAGATATCCTCCATAAAAATAGTTCCTATGACTCATGTGCTCTGTGTCTCCTGAAGCTACGTGAAGATCCGTTCAGTTTCACTCAGCTGCTTTCTGGTACCTTCATGAATCAAGAGATACAAACTCTACAGTGTGATGAGATCATAGTGATCATGATTCATACAGATTATAATTCTTTAGATTTTTAACAAGAAGTCATCAATTCTTTCTAACTGCTGTAACTTCTCTGATTGAATGTTTAAACCAGCATGACCAGAGATGAGAAGAATGACACGTTTAATGTTTGATCTGTTGGCAGATGTTCATCAGATGCTGTTTGTAGATGGATGGATCAGTGATCTGTGTGAACTGCAGCAGATGTCGTGTGTTTGTTCTCTGCATGTTCTGGTGTCAGATTGATGTTTTTGGACCGTGTAACAGAAACACAGCAAAGATTCATTTTGATCTGTAGCTGTTATTTACTCCAGTGTTTCACACTGGAATCACGTTCTGCTGGTTCTGCCTGAAATGTGCTGTGTGTTCTCTGACAGACGTTCACACAGAGAGAGCGCCAAATCTGCACAAGACAGTTTGTCCTGCCTGCTGCAAAAATAACATCTTTACCCGTGCAAAGCTGATTGGCTGCCAGAACATTGCCAGGGTGTTGCTAGGGTTTTAAAAATGGTTGCTAGGTAGCTCCTTCTGGCCCAAATGAAAACACCCAACATTAAAAACACTTCAGTATGTTGCTCGGGTTCTGCTTCAGTTTGGGTCTGTAAGCCATGTAAGTCGTTTTGCCCGAAAAGAAGCAGCACAGCTCATATATATCAGGTATATCACGGCCACATCAGATACAGAACAGCACAAGACATACACAACATTTACTGCATTGATACGTGGATTTCCCTCAGACCTCGGGTGATGATGACTCTGTGTTGATTATTGATCACTGCCGATCATTGATAACTGATTGTGTTTCAGGTCGTTGGAACGGAGACTACAGAGGCCCCTGCTGGCCAAATCTAGAACGTTACCCAGCATCCCTCAGTCTCCTGCTGCGGTCCGTGTGCAGCAGTCCCAGAACGTGTGTGACCGGCGCTCGCGGCTGCCGTCCAGCCCTGGCCCTGCTGACGCCTGTACGCTGCCCCCCGCAGGTACTCCACAACAAAACGTTCAACATCAACTGAGCTGTAACCTTCCTCAGAAATTCTCATGAGAACACGGCCGGCACTAAACGAAAAGATAAAAATATAAAACATTATATGTTGCATTAAGACAATTAAGCCTGTTTAATAACCTTTATTATTTATAGGTTTTTTTGTGTCTTGAGATTTCACTTAACAAAGAAAACAATGAGTTTTTCTGTATTTTTTTATTATCCTCTCAGGTGATCATTATTGTAATAAAAATTCCTCAACATTTATTCAAGCAGTTTATCTAAATGAAGTTAAAAAACTAAAACCAGGGTCTGTGTTCAGTGGGTGTTGAGGTGCTGCCTGCTCCGCTGGGACAGATCTTTGTTTTTCACGGTGAAGCTTCATGAAGAGATTTCTTCACAGTTTCTTCTGTTAAACCTGAAGTCTTAGCTTCCTCATTCCAGTTGCTTAGCAACCACCAACAGAGGAGCGTATGGCTGTATGAGCGCACACAGCATCAGAGTGTGACGGAGTCTCATTCTGCTGAAATGAAGCCAAATGAGAGGCTGTAATGTCTCATAGAAACACTGACACAGAAGTGACAGACTCCAGCCTGATAAACCTGAATAACTCTCCATCAGTACACGCGTCACATGCACAGAACACGCGTCACACGCACAGAACACACGCGTCACACGCACAGAACACACATCACACGCACAGAACACGCGTCACACGCACAGAACACACGCGTCACACGCACAGAACACACGCGTCACACGCACAGAACACACATCACACGCACAGAACACACGCGTCACACGTGTCACACACACAGAACACGCACAGAACACACGTCACACACACAGAACACGCACAGAACACACGTCACACGCACAGAACACGTGTCACACACACAGAACACGTGTCACACACACAGAACACACGTCACACGCACAGAACGCGCGTCACACACACAGAACACACGTCACACGCACAGAACACGTGTCACACACACAGAACACACGCATCAGATGTACACGCCTCTGTCCATCTGCTCGTTTGTCGTGTGTTTGAAACCTCTGTCTCGTTCTCAGGTGAGATGTGGCGTCTGGAGGATGAAAATGAGGGTGTGGCCTCCACGGCCAACGCTGATCTCCGCCCACGATCTCAGTCACCGTTCTCACATTTCCGTCGCCGGGCGGCGTATCTAAGGAAAAGCATGTCGGCGGACGACCACCTGTGTGATTCTGAATTTGAGCCCCCGCAGATGGAGGGGCAGAACTTAATCGACCCGAAAGTCAAACTGAGAAGGAAGTTTGTAAGTAGTTCTGTGTTTTTAGGAATTCTGTGCTAACCTGAAAGTAGAATAATCTGTGAATTTAAAAATGTAAAACAGCACAGCTTTACTTTAACACAAAAGTGAGTGAGATTAAAGAGTGTTAGTTAATGGTTTAGTGAGGTATCATTGCACAGAAACGCTCAGTTTAAAACATGATTCTGTGGACAGATGAACAGGGTTAGAGCGACAGAGACAGAAATGATATTTGGGCATCAATCTATTCTTTCAAACACGCACAGATCACACACACACACAGAGGCACTGGTGTTAATATTTGATGTGGTGTGTGTGATAGGAGGTAAACTGAACCCTCATTACCTGCCTGTGTCTGGTAATAGAGTCTCAGGTGTTCAGTGTAACCTGATGTGAGGGTTCGAGAAGAGTGTGTGTGTTCTGTGATGTGCGCTGACAGGATGGGCTCCTCTCTGCACTACATCAGTGGTCTCTGTTTAGGGGTAAGACATCTGTAAATGTGCGCCTGTATGATTGTATGTGTGGATGTAGATGTGTACCGTCACATGTTTAGTTTATGAGCTGAAGTGTTTTAGGGACATATGGACAGACTAAATGCTGAAGTGTTAAACATTAACATGATGAAACTACAAATCTAGTCTTTAAAAAACATTAGTTAACCTTGCTAACTGAGTAGTTAATGTTGTTATTTGTAGTACAGTAAGCAGATTGTGTCATTCTCGCTGTCTTGTTGTGTGTGTGGGGCTGTTTACATTCGTCACAGATCTCAGATCTGCTGCTGCTGGCCTGTACATGTTTGTCTGTTGTCACAGTTTCCTCTGGGTTGGTAATGGCAGATATTGGTGACGCAACCTTTTTCAGGTTTTATGGATTTCTGTAAACCCATGTGTTAAACACACACAGAGATTATTGGTTGTTAAAATAGTTTAAATTAGTAATGTCTAGATAATGTAGTTTTACCTGTGAGGCGCTGATGTAACTGCTTGACTAGTCATTTTAACACCCATGTATTGATATTGCTTCATGTGTGATGCAGGTACACACCTCTAGATGTCAGTGTTGCATAGCAACTGGAGAGAGTCTGTGTCTCTGAATCCTGTGAGTTAAGCTGATATCAAACACTTAAACTCTGTAGGAGTCACAACAATCACACACAACACAGAGCAGAAGGGTCGTGTTGATCAGTTATAAAACGTTATTGATATTTGTCACGTCTGTCTCACACACACACACGCTGGAGGGGAGGTGGGCTGGACATTTTTCAGGGGCTGCAGTGGTTGCCGTTGGTTACGTGGTGAAATGGCTTTAAGGGTCATTATGTATTTAAATGTGGGATGTTTTCTTCCAAACTCATCCACACACTCGTCTCTCTCTCTCTTTGTGTGCTGAAAGACTTTCTGACAGAAAATAACAGTCTGGTTATTGAGTTTACCTTTTGTCTCATGTTAATATATAGTAGTCCCTGCATACTATATCAGTCTCAGTCCCATCAGACAACAAAAATCATGGTTCATTTCAAATGTGCAGTAAAACATCAAGCAACAATTCTTAAAGATGAACGAACACACTGAGAGTCTGAGAAGGAGAGAAGTTGTGTGATTGTAATGCAAATGAGAGAGTGAGAGATGAATCTTCTGTTTCAAACACAAATGTCTTTCTTAAGTTGGGTTAAACTGTCCCTTTTGCACCAGAGTTACTATATTTGATAGAAAGGTTAACTTTATGTTCATTATTATTCATTATTCATGAGTTACTCTGTTCATTATGGCTGGAGAGAGACTGTGTGTGTGTGTGTGTAAGGTTATTATCCAGTCAGAGATTATAAAATACAAGCACTACATTAAATCTGCTTTCTTTATGCAGATTATACGAGTGATGTTTGATGACAGTGTTGACAGTGGCGCATTACTGCGGTTACAGCGTTACGGCCGATGCTGCGCCACGTTGCGATGCAGCGCAGTGTTGCTGAAGACAGGCCGCTCTCTGCAGGTGACCAGGTTGAGTTGAAGTGGGTGGATTTATTACAGTGTGTTTTGCTCTGCAGCAGTTTCTCACAGCCTTCATTTTGTCTTGAAAAAAGGGACACTTATAGGTTGTTCAATGAGAAGAGTGTGTAAGAGTGTGTGTGTGGACTGGATGATTGCCAGCTGTACACTGAAAGAGTGCAGCCCTTCATGCTTACAAACAGCCCTTACAACGTTTACTCGCATCAAGAACTACTGTGTGTGTGTGAGTGTGTTTATAAATATGTGTGTGACTGAGTCTATCTACTCAATCACGCACACACACACAATGTTTAAAGTTGACTTAATATGTTGTGTAGTTTAAGGTTCTCGGTGCAAACACAACCCCTCACAGCTGCAGAATGAACTGTTTCTGTACGAAGATCTAAAGATCAGCAGAGACTCATTAGGTGTGTGTGTGAGGTCGGGCATCACTGTTTGTTTCTCAGGAACAGTTAATAGCTGCAGGACGTGATGTTGAGGTGTCAGGCTATGTTTTGTTTCTTTCATGGCCTTAGCATCACTGGAGATGTTCTTTAGAGAACGTTCATTATTCTAGTCACGTTCATCCACGAGTGTGAAGGAACTTTGACACTGTCAGAGACTCTTCAAAGATCTTTGAGATAACAAAGACCGTCTGAGCTTTTGTGTTGAGAAGATAAAAGTTAACTGGGCAGAACTTATTTTAAAGGAAAGGCCCTCAGATATCATGCATTTAATCAGACTTATAGTGATCTGTCAGGAACTTCTCTCTCTGGATTTTTTAAAAGAATTATGCCAGAAACACAAACAGACACTTGAGTTCTCCTGCAAAGATTACAGCTTTAATTCCGTTTTTAATAGACAATTATAGTTAAAAACAAGCTATTCTGAAACTCCCCCAAAACAACCTGTTGTTATAAAGAGAAAAACACACAGTTTCTTCTTCACTCTTCTGCTCGTTGTCATGACAACACCAGTTACTCAATAAATGGGATTTGAAACACAAGTCAGAGAAGAGCCTGTGTGTACATGTGTACATGTGTACATGCATGTCTCGTGTGTCATTGTGTTTGAGTGTGTGTTTGTGTGTGTGATGACGTGTTTGTTTATAATGATCACAATACAAACATGAATACTTGCAGCATTAATTCCAGTGCAGTTTGTATTATTGTACTGCATGCTTGACTGATGTCAGATTTCATGCCTAGATTGATTGATAACACTGGATGTATGAATGTAGGACTGACGTACTGATGTTTGTTGTTGTTGTTTTTAGAAGAAAATAAATGAAACGGCTCGAAATGAGTTTTTAGTTAAAATTAGATTATCTAGGATGAAACGCTTGTAAATGTGTCTTTAGCTCAACATTGTCATGGAAACATTCTAGTGTGTTAAATCAATAAATGAGGGATTCAGTGAGTCATTATTTAGACTGATTCCAGTGAACAACTCGTGACTTTAGAAACAAACAGCTCATGTGTTTGATAATCAGATACGTGCCGTGCTGTGTGTTTGTTCCAATCAACACTTTAAAGGATGCAGGAATAATTGATGTAAATGAACATATCAAATATTGTGACAGTACAGGTGGGTTGTGTGTGTGTGTACATCAGGGGATGATAGTATGTCTACACATTAGAGTGTTATTGTGTGTATGTGTTGGTTCATCAGTGTGTGTGTGTTAGTGCATGAGTGTGTGTTTGCGCTCTTGGCATAGTCGCGTCCAGGAAACAGACGTATTCTGGGCTGTCGGCTTCTATTTATTCCCTCGGACACTCAAAGGCCTCTGTAAGCCCCCATTAAGACAGGAATGGAATGTATTGAGACCTGTCTACACACACACACACACACGGTTGTTCACTAGCATTTTCCATTGAGGGCCCTCAGATGATAGCTACTCTGCTAACTTTAGAGCTCTTAAATATTCCAGTATAAACACACATTAGTATGAACACACACACATTTAAGTTCACTGAATTTCCTACATACATTTGATCATATTTTAATAACTGTATAGATTGTAAACATAGAATGTTATGCTTCACCTGTTTTGTAATTTGTTATTTAGCTGTTTAAATAATGTTGCAGGGTTTCGTTCAACTCATTTTTATTACAAAATACAGAAATCTTTTTAAAATTTGTTTTGGACAGATTTGTTGGGTTTTCATGTTTGAATCTTGAATTTTTGAATCTTAAATTAAGTATGATTTAAAAGCTTGTTTCCTCAGGAGGACCAAAAATACAAAAAAGTCTTCACAAGGTCAAAATTCACACACACACACACACACACACACACACACACACAGGTATGTGTCCATTCATAATCCCAGAGATTCCAGGGTCTGATCCAGGTCTCAGCAGGACTTTAAAGTTTTTTCCACTCTGGAATTTTGGGAAAATTACATTCAGTGATGTACAGCAGTGATGGTCACAGGGTTTGGAGGGCTCTGGTTGGCTGTGCCTCTGTCGAGCGAGCGAGGGATGTACAGGCAGTGGAAAGTTAGCAGCAGTGAATGAGCGGCAGATGAAAGCAGGACTAAAGTCAGACTGGGGAAGTTGACAGAGAGAGAGAGAGAGATTGAGTTTGTGTTTAATTAATAAAATAACATATGAATTTAATTAATAATGATTTATAATATGTATAAGATTTATCCTATATATCCATATATATTGTGTGTTCGATTTGTGAGGCACATTTACACACACCTCGTGTTTGTTGTGTGTTTGAGGGCTGTAGTGTAATAAATGTGTGTGTGTGTGTGTCATTATCTGCAGGTGTTTGAGATCTGAAGTGTTGAGACGCAGACGCTGTGTGTTGAGAGTTTGTGTTCTGAGACACATATTGTTAGTTTCATAATCTGAACATATATCCCCTCTGTTGTTTCAGTCCTTTTCTGATGCCAGTTTGACGGATTGGGCAGAACATTGTTTAGCCACGCCCCTCCAACTGTCAGTCTGAGACGCCATCCAATCAATTATCAGTGACAAAAACAAGCCACGCCCTCCATTTTCTTAGTGAATATTAAGTTTCACAGATTTTCTAGGCAGCTCTTTATGTCATATAAATGTACAGCATCCTAAATATTCAACCACCCATTCCACACACACACACACGCACACACACACACACAGGGAAGGTTTGAGGTGGCGCCCAGACCTCTTTATTTATTAGCTCTGCTGAGCTGTGGAGTCTGTGGTATTTTCTTCCAAAATGCCATGAATGTGTGTGTGTCTGCGCATGTGTGTGTGTGTGTTTACAATCTTGGGTTGTAGGTATTCTATGGGGTTCTAGATATCACATCACCAACCATAACTCATAGCCTCATTTAAATATTCTGTAATTAAAAGGGTAAAAAAAGATTTTCTCACCTCTTAAGAATACCAACCAGTCTGACACAACATCAGCTCAACCAATAGCGTGAATTTGAGGTGGGACTATCTGCTTTTTTGACCAATAGCAGACAGGAGGACTGTTTGCTAAACCTGTGTGAAAACAATCATTGTTTATTTTCATTGCTGTTTTGCTTTCTTTGCACTAGTTTTCATTGCACACACCGCACCAGTTCCATGTTAATAATTCACACAGATATTGGCTGTGGTTTGTTGTTGTGTGTGTCTGCGTTTGTGTGACTGTTTCTGTGTCGGACTGCAGAGAGAGGTGTGAATCAGACTGTCTCTCTTTTACTCCATCTCTCCGTCTCCATGTCTGACTCCCAACTCCAAACCCAAATGAGTTTCCTGTGGTGTCAGCAGAGATATGCTCTCAGACTCTCAGACCACAGCGTTACACAGCATCCGCCCCTCAGGGATCATTTTGGCATTGTTTTACTTTATTTAGATATTTGCATCTTTATGTTTTTGTGTATAGTATGTATACGTATATATTACATACATACATCTAAAACTGAGTAGAACATATGGAAGAACAATTACAAACACGTAGGTTGTGTTGTAATTTCTGCAGACTGAAGCTAGACTGTGGATGGTTGTGGCAAACGAACAGAGAGACTCACACTGATTTGTCGTCTTGTATACTGTGATGTTTGTATTTGAGCAGAAGCTGGTTTAGCTGGAGCAGGTGAAACCGGCGTCTCTTGAGCACGAGTTAAACTCACAGATGGGTTAAACGCAGTCTCCCGCTGTGAATGTTTACATATTCATGTGAGTCAATAGTGTATTAGATCATCTCTTTTGAATGAAAACCACCCTGTCAGCAGCTCTCATCCCTGCATGGCATTATTCTGGCATCTTTTGGGTGCTGCTTCTGGATTGGTTGAGAGGTTGCTGTGGTGACTTCAACAGGTATCCCCTCTGGAAGTCTGTTTCACACACATCAAAAACCGGACCGGAAACTGAAATGGAATTCATAACAGAAGAATTCTCTTGGAATAGTTGCATAAATGACATAAATGTGATATTTGAGGTATTTTTCACACTGAAATCAGCACAAAGGCAGGACAACAAATTAGCACAAATATGTGGTCTGTTCTTACACGAGTCATTTTTACTACGGTTTCTTTTAAATGATGAGATCTGTACTGATTTCTTTACATTACAGTTTCAGTTTGAGAGGAAATGTGTTAAATTCTAAACTTAATAGATTGGAGAAACAGTGATGACTTTACTTTTCTTTAATCATTGTTTTATTAACGTTTTCTGTGAGTTTGTGGTCAGATGTTTCTCTGAAGCTCATGCCGTTTCACACGTTTCCTTCGGTGTTCAGAAATCTGGGTCTGCTTTAATCGTTTCGCCTCAGCTTTGTGATGTGGAATATTTCATTTCATAGATCAGAAAACTGGGAAATTCAGAGCTGTTCTCAATTATTCATTCATTCATTCATTCATTCATGTGTTTGGCATGCAGTGTTAGATAATGTTAAAAGTTGCAGTTTGTTTGTGAAAGAGACATTTATAAATCACAGTTTAACAAATCAAACACGCTTTCAGAAAACCAAAACACATGCTTGGAACTCAGACTGATGTCGCGTGAACTGTTTTACCTTTAATGAAAATGTCATCATGTTTAAATGTATAAACTCAGACAGATGTCAGAGCTGAAGGAATATTTGAGGAGTGATTCATTATTATTTAAACTAAATCAATAAAGCTAAAGCGAATCAGCAGCTTCATGGAAAGTGAGTGAATCAATAGTTAATGTGAATCAATTATTCATTCCTGCAGTTCTGCATGAAACAAATGTCAGTTTCCTGAGCTGTGAACATTAAACACAGGACATGTTTACAGCTGCAGATTTCTGCTTTAGATTGGAAGGATCTGATGGTACCTGCTTACAGAAGTGACAGGGAAAAATTCTGTCTCATAATGAATAATGTTTTCTGTTAGACTGGGCAGACACACACACACACACACACACTCTCTCACTCTTACACACACACTCACACACACACTCTCTCTCAC
>JBAJNP010013174.1:0-12450 GCA_036877545.1 Yasuhikotakia modesta | reverse complement strand
GCGGGATATTCTTACACCTGTGACAGACTCTTATCCATGGAGGTTTCAACTGCTGCTGGGTGACTGAACGGAGTGACACTAAATGAGTTTCTTGAGATTTCTCTCTGGCACCAAGATTTAACATTCTGTTTATGCATCAAACAATTCTTGCCTTCTTGGACTTTGCAGTACAGTATAACAGCATATAACCTGATATAATATAGAACAGTTTTTGCAGCACATCACATAATTGTATACTGCAGTACAGAATAGTGTAGTATAGCACAGTACAGTACAATAGAGTATGATTAAGCTTTACACAATGTAGTATAGTGCAATATAGCATAGTATAGTATAGTGTTAGTATAGTATAGCGGTACTATAGCCTATCATTGTATAGTATAGAATAGTATAGAATTGTACAATGTAGCATAACATAGCACAGTATAGCATAGGGTATGTCAGCATAGCATAGTGTAAGTATAGCGCAGTATTGTATAGTATGGTAAGGATCAATACAGTATAGTATAGCACAGCACAGTATAGTATAGCATTGTACATACACTATAATTTGATAAGACTGATTATTTAACTATGGCAGAAAACAAAATTCTCTATATATGCAGTGCATTGCAATCTATGGTTTACTATAAAATAAAAATGAGAAACGCAGAGACCAACAAGTAACTTACGGCATGCTGCCAGAGAGCTGCTGTACCACAGAGCAGTCATAGAAGGTGAAGTCTGAGACGGCTACAGTGACAGTCCTGAAGCGTAGAGAGAGTCTGACACGCACACAATCTGTCACACAAACACAGATACATGAGGAGTCTGCCGTTGGAATATTCACCACTGGAATTACATCAATGTCACACAAAACATTCTGAAGAAATGTTGAGACAGCACATTAAACATATCACACAGATCTTATTTCAACATCCATGTAGTTACATCAACATTTCCCAGCAGCGCTTCCATGCAATGATGCGGAAAGCCACAGAGGAAGTAACTGAAACCGGAAGATGACCATTATGGAATTCCACAGTGATTGTAGTGTGATGTAAGCACACAAGGAAAAATGGCATATCATCGTCCAATCACATTAAAGTAACAAGTTAACTGTTTTTCTATAATTGGCCTTTGGGCCCCAAAGGAAATATGGAAAATTCACACATCCAGAAGTGATTTCCACACAGTTTGACGTAACAGTTATAAACTTAATCTTAGTACAGCCCATGTGACATTTAAACATCTCAACAAGGTCAATTTCTAAATTTGTTTAATAAAGAAAGATTTAAATGGTCAAATGTCTTTTGCGGGGGGTGCCTTACCCTCTCCCTGCGGTACAGGTGGGAGTCTGTGGGCCTCAGGTGTGGCACAGATGACTGTGGTCCCCTGGAGAGAGGCAGCCGTTTCGGTATCTTCAAAGAAACAGGAGTACATGTCACCCTCTGACAGGCTCGGCAAACCAGGAACATCCACAGCAATCTGAACAGACAGACAAAAACGTGTTAGTCACAACTGCCCATACTGAGAATAATTGCTGTTTTATTCAATTAAAATCTGTTCCAGCTTTCAAAATGTTGTTTAAAAGAGTATAACCGCAAGACTTAAATGATATGTGTAAATATGGGAACTAATCTGGTCTGCGTAACCTCGTATGTGACATAACTATCCACAAATTACAGTTTCCAAACTCCACATTGACAGGAATTGTCAGGAACATATAATTATAGACTAATCCATCAGAACAAAAGCACTATTGCTAAAATGGACTTTAAACACATTTTTTGTTTGTTTTTCCAAACTGAGGCATAAAATAACTCGTTTTAGCTTTTTGTTTAAAGGTGTGTCATTTCTAACTGAATTAGACCTGTTTCTGTTCTCCGAGGCTGGCGTTATATTGGCTCAGTGACTCCACTTTCAAACACTGTTTTTGCTCATCAAAGCTCCACAGCCAATGACCTTCCACCGAGCCCAGTCTGCAGTCTGAACGCATCCCACACCTGATAGGAGAGACATATGAGAAACAAAACAAGCTGTTACACTGTAAAAATAAATGACCTCCTTTTTATATATTAATGTTTTAAACATTACACACCTAATTTACAATGAACAACAATGAGATGAGGGGGAAACTGAGTGTTTAAACTGACCGGCCATCGAGGACACACCAACCACAGTAAGGATCCCTCACAGCCAGGCAGGAAGTGCAGTCAGTGTGTTTTTCACACTCTGCTACAGGCCTCTTCTCCACCTGAACACACAACACAACAAGATAACACACATTCACACAGTGCCACATATCTGACCCAGAGTTGCACTCTTAGCATATGGCCCTAAGAAACCAAACAAACACGCAATTGTGTGGCAGCATGGATCTACAAATAACATCAGTACTGCACTCACAGAGTTGCTGGTCATGATGTAGAGGTGTTTGTGGGCGGAATCCAGCAGTAAGTCGCCGTTGATGGCTGAACCTGATTGGACGAGAACAGTGGAATATTTCCTCACCTCTCCTGAGTCACTCAGGAACACCTATGGCACAAGGTAACAGCCTGAAGTCTCCATGACCGAGTTTTCATTTAGTAAACTGACAACATCTAGTTGAAGGTTTAATTTGTTAATTTAAGGCTTGTGAAACTACATTAATTGGAATGAGACACCTTAAAGACCTGAAGATGGCTGGATGTGGGCAGGTCTAACTAAAAGAGCTAAAAGTGTCTGTAAAAAAGGGTTTAGCACGTCTAAGTCCTGTTAAAGGAAAACGAAGTACAAGGCAAAGTCATGGATCTAAGAGGTCTAATGTCTCTTGAATCCTATCATGAGTGGGGTTGATTTCAGTAAACAAGATTAGTTTAGTGAGAAGCAGGTATTCTGCTTAAGAGTGTCAGACAGTGAGAGCTGCTCACGCACTCTGACTATTCAGATTTGACTTTTAATGCGATTAGCATTGACAAACTGTCGGCTATTGTCTACTGCAGTTGGAATCAAGCATTGGTGCATTATTGTATTATGCAAGACCGAATAGGTGTGTGTGTTTGTGTGAATGCATGGTAGTGAAGTGTATTGTGGAGATGTGTGAGATGCAGTACAATCTATTATAGCTTTTGTATGTGAGAATGAAGACCGTATGTGCTTTTTTGAATGTGTGCGTCATGAATTCAGTCAGAGCTAAAACCAGTTTGCTATGTTAATCTGCATCACATTTGATTTGTAAACATGAAATCATATCGCTTTAATTTGAATAGGTGCATGAGTCTGAGGGCTACACAACTTTATGGTTAATGCTTTTAAAATAAATACATTTATTTATATCTTATTTCAAGGAAAAATATCTAGACATTCCAAAAATAAGAAAGTTTTAAAAAAACAACTTAGCTCTTTTCAAAGAAAATAAGTTTAACATCAATTTTAAATTATATTTGTTCAAGGGATGTCTGGATATTTTTATAGGGGATAAAAGAAAATAGACACCAATAGGAATAGGAATGACAATAGGAATGTCATGTCTGCTCTGCATTCTAAGGGCAACCAGCACTCGTTTCGATGCCCATGTTTGCTGTCCAAATGCGTCATTTGCTTTCCTCTGCGAAAATGTCATGCATGCTTGTGAACAATGACACTGACTTGCCAAAATATGCCACATAGCAAAGAACTGTGATTGACTGTCATAGTGTGACCTGGGTCATGAAGTGTTGCCTTGCCTAAATTAACCGAACAGTGCGGTTTAAACTTTGACCTCTGAGACATGCAAATACTTGTTGTATTGAACCAAAGCTTGGAAGCATTTTGTCTGTTTAGGTTTCAGCTTATGAGTGTCAGAATAAAATAACTTAGCTTTTTATCAGCCTAAACCACAAACCACGCTACATTAAACTATTCCTAGTGAAGGCTTTTCTGTGGTTTGGCTGAAGAAACTTTTGCTGCATTATATTAGCTATGACACATTAAGCCGACAGGCCAAATCTTCTAACTGTTTAAACAGACAGATAATATTTCCATATTAAGTGGTCCCCGGCGGTCAACAAGGTGCGCTATACATCAAAAATAAAGTCATGTTCATGTTTAATACCTTATGCAAATTGCCTTTTGAATCACCCAGGAAGACAATACTGTGCCCCTCCTTTACACTGACAGCCACAGCGGTAAAACGGGCAGATGGATTATCCCATACCGCTTCAGCTTCCACTGGTTCCCAGCTTGCCATTGGACTGGGGGTGTGGTCTGAGCCACACGGGTAAGCATTGAGGGTGTTCTGTTGACACAAAAACAAGTTTTCATGACATGGTTCTATTTGGTCAAAACTGTTGTAACAACCCAGTTTCTTTGCGTGTAACCCTAAATTCTGTCCATCTCAGACTGTGACTGTCTTTTTTTATACTGTAAGAGTTTAATTTTCAGACTATTACCTCAAGGTTGTGAAATCCTCTTAGCTGAGAAAAGCAGATTAAATAAAGATTATCTTGGTTTCATACCAAGATCGCAAGGTTGCCTCTTTCTTTTAGACAAAAGCCATCAAATCTGCCCCAGACTCTTTCATTATGAGAGGTGATCTGTGTCTGTTAGTACACAGTACAGTTACAATTACAAAGTATTGCACAATTTTACAATTCTAAGAATATATATATTTTATGGAATATTTATTGTTTTGCCTTAGGTCAGTGTAAGACAATTTCTCATTTTGTTTAACTCAACAAAGAGTAAAAATTCACTGAAGATAATGGCAGGCAGGGCCACGCAAGCTACAGTATACTGCCTGAGTTAATAAAAAACAGTTTATTGAAATAAGGATAAATGTTGGGTTGTAATGATGTTGGACATGATGTGGTCCAGTTCTCTGAAGTTTCATTGTGGTCATCCATTGTTCATTTACTTATTTTTTTTTACAATAATTGTGTGGGAACAGTTGACCATATAACTTTATATGGACAATACATTTATAAAGAGCATTTACATAATTTACATAATACAACATACAGCATACAAGTGAACTAGGCCTGGTAAACTTTACTGTAAAATGTAAACAGTACTCCCTCAAACAACAAATTCTAAAATGTCTATTTTCATGTTTCTCTGATTTTTTTACTGCCAATTCCGACAAACAAACAGTTCATGTTTGTACTTGTCAAATATTTTTATCATCATAAGCAAGTAAACCAATAAATACAGTAAAAAAAAAAAAAATCACAAAACCTGTCTACCTAAGATAACTGACCATGGTAAATAAGCAAGATACCACACCACGCTTTTTTGCATTTACTCACCGTGGGCAGGTTTGCACAGCTGGATTTAACTTCATATTCGATGTATGCCACCTTATTGCCCTGTTTTTCCCCATCTTTTGTGTAGCACAGGTCTCGGGTGTCATCAATACTTTGGTCCACTTTATTTAAAGAGTACAAGCATAGTGCTGATTCCTCACTGGGTCCACTAGCACCACCAACCGCCGTTGAGAAAACTCCAAATAAAACGTCCGAAGCTCCATATTCCTTCCCGCCCACTTGCGCCCCCTGGAGAAGATTGTAGTTCCTTCCACCCAAACGGCATGTTAGTGGTACTTCAACGTAGGAATAATATGCCTGATCATCAACACACACCCGAGCCACATATGTGCGATATTCCCTCGAAGCTTTCAGGTCACGTCTGTAGAATAGGAAGTAGACGTGGTTGCGTCGGGCAAAAGTAGCAACAAAATTGTGATCGTATTCCGAGAGCCGCCCAGCGACAGCAAGTTTGGCAGTTTCCTCGTGAGAGAACACAGGCTCTGTCAAGAGCTGTCGAGTTGAGACAGGTGGGTGACTGCTGGTGTAGCCTCGCCCCACATACAGGACTGGATCTTTGTCGTGCGGTCGCACTACAAGTCCAACTGTTGAAACTGAAGGGTCATTAGCTGCTACGTACTGAGTATCAACAGGCCTCTCAGCAGAGAACAGAATTTCGTTGACATTCTTAAGACTGCGTTTTTGGCAGGTGCCCTGGTGCACACTGCCACAGGTGATGAGCTGGAAGGAATACGGATCCACTAAAAGTAGTTTGTTGTGATTGCTGACAAGGCTAGCCTGAGGGCAGTTCTCCAGTGTTACTGGTGGCAGGCAGTCTTTACTGTCTCTAACAGGGCCTGTTTTTTCATCCACTTCAAGACGAAGGCCATCGAGGCCAGCGAGCTGGAACAGATGGTCCCTTGCCCCCACATACACCGTTTCTACGCTGGGGTCAGGGTGCAATGCAAGGTGTTGGAAGACCGTGTCATTGGACGAGAAGCGAGGATAGCTGCTGTGGACCTTTGGGGCTCCCAGAATGGCCAGAAGGAGGGACTGGAGCAGGGTGAAGATGAGGGCCATCCCACACTGCACTGCAAAAACACTGAACACATAGAGTGGGACACAAGTCAGTATTACAGCAGCATTACAACATCTCACAGTACAGCATGGCACATGTTGGTTAAGTATATTGGATAATGGATATCTTGATATAAATTAGGCAAAATTATCAATGAATTCAGCTTTTCCCACATATTTATATACTTTAGTATTTACACTTTAAAGACGTTAAGTAAATTCTATGGACACACACCATTGTGAAAGTCTAAATAACAATATTACAATGACCTTTTAAAAAAAACATTACAATGCACCTATTAAATGCATTAATGAAACACTAAAAATAAATGTTAAACAGGATCCGCACAAAATGACAATGTTCATAAAATATACCAGATGATAGTTTTGTTTGAAAAATAATACACCCACCATTTGTCAGACATGCAAGGTTCAGAAGACTTCTGTCCTTTTGATTATCCTGTGGCATAGCACATGCCTGTAAAGTCAGTCTGTGAAGATAGAGAAAGAAAGATTAGCTCTTAACACATGACAGCATTGAGCAATAAAGAGATGAGGCCTAATGCCACTGAGACACAGCTGTTGAACTGAGCAATCCTTCCCTGACAGGAAATTGGATGATATAGGCCCTAAGTCACCATCAAAGCCCCAATGCATTGCTCTGCAGTAGCAGATTGGCATGGGTTCTGTACTGTGAGGAGGCAAACTGTCGATCATGTTTCACATAAAAGATGTAATTAATGAGGCCATTATAAGACAGTAGTTGCAGTTTTCTTGAGGCAGTCCATGCTGACCCGAACACTCAATAAGATGTGAGTGAAATAATGTTATTTGATGCTGGAAGAACCAGCTCATCATTTGGCTAAGTGCAGCATAATTTCTTGTACTTTCAACATTTGCTCACCCTCCTCTGATCATTTCCCCTCTCTCAAAATCCAAGTGGAATAAACTAAAGTTGTTCTCATCAGAAATGTTGCTTTCAAAGAGGGGAGTGTGGCAGTAGCGCCTTACACAATTACACATTTACAATTAGGTTTGCCTGTGACATCAACAATGTTATCAGGGACTTATCAGTTGACTTGATCTGAACTGTGAACAGTGTAAAAATCTAACTTAACTTCAACATGAATTTAACTTGTCTAAACTAATGCATGACAAAAAAAAACTAAAACAAAAAACTTATTTTAATAAAAAAAACACAAAAGTCATTACAATGCTAGTCAATGAAAAAATTCTCAGAAACCTCTTGTTTGAAGAATGTGTTGTGTCAGCCACTTATTTCTTTGGTTTAGTTAAAGGTAACTGACCATTGGCCAAGTTGTTGTCTGTTAACTTGAAACCATGACAATTTGTTAACCTAGCATGAAAATCATTCAGTAAATTGGATAACAAAAATATACAACATGCTTTGGCCCAGACTAGCCCTGACAGCATTATTTTTTTAAGTCTACTTCACAAACATTTGCATCAATAATTGATTAGTCTACAACTCATGCCCTGCAGTGATTTCTGCAGATTGGATGGCATTGCTAAAGCAGTTTTTGGTCCCGCTTTCAATTGTCAGACATTTGAGTTGTTTAAAACATATTAGGCTTAACTCTGATAAGCAGCGTAGACAGAAGGACCCAACCTCTCGAGTTAGTGAACAGCTAACAGAATAATAGAACCTCGTTAGGCTGACTGCTTTTAAATCTTTGCTAGAATAGACATGCAGGTGGTGTTGATTTAACACCAATGACAGTTAAGACCAACACAATACAGAATCTCCTTTTCACAAACCAGTAATAGAAAATGGGGGAGGGTGAGAGACAGAGAAAGAGGATTGAGAAAGCAAATGAGAGAGTGAGAGAGTGAGAGAGACAGAGAGAGNACAAACCAGTCATAGAAAATGGGGGAGGGTGAGAGACAGAGAAAGAGGATTGAGAAAGCAAGTGAGAGAGTGAGAGAGAGAGAGAGAGAGAGAGAGAGAGAGAGGATTCCACACAAGAATGGCAAGCACTTCACCCTGTATTATAGGATAAACTCTGAGCAGGCCTCTCAGAATCATCCCTGGGCTGAAGGGACTGTATTGTTTGGAAGGGTTCCCAGAGGCATAGACGCTAAGACTGGCATGGTAACACAGGCCTGCGAGGCACGTCTCACGCAGCAGCGGGGAGAGGAGACTGACCCCTCTGTCTCTCTGGGAGGGGTTGGCAGTGGCCCCACATTTTTATGGTTTCCAACAGAATGTTACGCTGTCACGCCTCATTGGACACGACAATGAACATGAGAAGTTGCCACTCTGGATGATTAGGAAAGCTATTTATCCATCTCTGGGGACAATGTGGCCATTCACTGAGCAGAATAATCACAGAAGCATAATTCACAACGTTTGAGACGTCTTTCAGATATCCAACCGATGTCGTTAGCCTGTCCACTAAAAGAGATTCTGAAAAATGTGGTGAATGGAACAATTGTGGTTTCATATCATAATTTTCCAAGAAGGCGTGAGAATAGAAATAGAAGGAACAGAGAGGAGGAAAGGAGGGAAAAAAAGAGTGCAAGTAAAACATGCCACGTTCGTGGGAGAAATGTTATTAATAGACCTCGTCAACATAGAGCATTTTGGAGCATTGTAGCATACTCTACATTCCAAACCCTATTGACCTTTTCATAGTCTTGCTCAGCCAGTGTTTCACCATAAGAATGAAGTCTGGTCCACTTTATCTTATGTACACATAGTCTGGTTGAGAACCGCCCACTTAGACAGGAAGAGACTGTTTGACTGACATGTAACGTCACCAACCACTGTTCTTTTTGTTTTATGGGCATTTAAAAACAGGGTTATCTGAAAAGCTTACTACAATAATAGAACAGCTGTATAGAAAACCTTTAAAAGATTATGTTGATTTGTACAGACTTTTTAAACAACTTAAAAATCATCCCATAAATAAATGTCTAGTTAACTTTAATGCCACTATGTTTTCATATTTCAAATTATCTCAAAATAATTTTAATTCCCAGCAGGCTGGTAAAGAAAACTTTGCACCCAACTGCCAGAGTGTGCAAACCCAGCCAATCAGATTAAAGCTTGCCAGATTAAGAAAGTGTTTGGTATTTTTCTGTGCAGAATGCATCAGATGGTCAATGAAAATACCGTGGGTGATCTGTGAGGCTAAAACAAACTGTCACTCAGAGGTTCTGCTCTGATGAACCATCTGTCATTTTATTCCAGTGTTACATAAACAAATCAAACTAATATTATTTGGGGGGGCTAAGGTACAGCAAAAGCAGGCAGGACGGTGTCGTAAGGCCATCATGTGGAACAATATCATGACTCCTTACACCAATGATCTTCCAAGGAACAGCTGCCCTAGGCAAGACCTTCTGCTTGGTAGAAAAATACACCATCCTGCAACTTTTCAGCTACGTGTGAGCTAAGACCAGTCTTAAACAGGCTAAATTCAAGCTAATTCAGTATTCTCTCTCAACTTCAGAGATCTGACGGTGGCCCACTTCCTTCAAGCACACAAACTTCCCATGAGAGCTAGACCCTCAACACTATAAATATCCCCAAGCTAAAACCACTGATGTCATGGTTATAGATCGGGCAGAGTTATTGTGAAAATACCACAGTCAAGAATACTGTTCAAAAAATACTCCCACCACTCTCACTCCACTATGTCTGTCTGTATCTGTCTCTGTCATTCTGTGGTCTCTCCACCATTAAGCTTGGCACAAAGACCCGTGCGAGAGTTTGCGGCTCAATGTGGCAGTGTGTTGACAGAAAGCAGAACAAAACTGCCACATCACTGATTATATCATTCAGTAACTAGCCGTTTTGTTGCAACAACTGACTGCACCATGGGAACAGAACCCATGCGAGATGAATAGGAGCAGATTTCACTAATACGAATTAGTAATTGAATTAGAGGTCAGTAAATGGCATAGTGCCACATCTGCTGAGTTGCACGTAATAGAGCACTTATTCTTATCACTGTCTCAACCAATCATACCATTAGACTGAATTCCAGTTTGCACACTGTCTTGTCTAGCATGCTAGCTTGCGATTAGCTTATCTCAAATCATAATATGCTGAAAACAGTATGTCAAAGTATCAATTTTCCATTGTATGGAAAATTATTTAATATTCTCTTTGTTTTGTGAACCAACCCAGCAGCTGGGTTGTCAATTAATTTTATAAACTTGCTGTTGTGAGGCAGGCATGTAACAATATAAAAGACTTAATACAGAGCAAGAGATAAAGCAAATCTGGTAGAGAATAAGGAAAAAAACTGAGGTCTGCTGCCAAGATTAATTACTGAAAATTACATATAATCAAACAAACTACAATCAGGATTTGGCAAGACATACTGGCATCCATCCAATCAGAAATCAGTTCAATCATAATTCAAAACTGACAATTTAATAAGACACATGTTAAACATCACTTGACACTGCAAGTCTTTTAGTATGAGGAGCTTTTAAAAGGCCCAAGCAGATAATTAATATTGCTCTGTCATAAATTATTCATGGACTTTCCCATCATAACATTTTTTGGAGGGGTGATGTCCACCCCCCTCTGGGAATCTGGTCTTTGTCCTGTCTGACTGACCAGCAAAGAAAATGGTTCAGTTGAGTGGTTAAAAAACAAACAGGTTTATCCTGACCTGCACACCTGCAGCTGAGAACAACTACACAATTTTCAAGGCTTTCCCACAATTGAATTTAAAGAAGGTGTGACTACAGACACAAAGAGACTACGGTCCCTTATTAGGGAAGTTCTGGGGAGGGCTTGAGATTTGGAGTGGTTTCAATTATTCAACATGCTCTCAGGCTTTCTAGCAAATTCCAGATGCTGTCTGGTGACTGATTCAATGAATCGCCCGGTGATGGAAGAGGAAACGAGTGTCTGAATGACCCCGGATGTGAGAGTGACTGACTGATTAGACATCTCAGGTTGGTGCCAAGCTGGGGTCAATCAAAGGTCATGGGAATTATGTCGCACATGCCTTTAATGAAAAGGTTTACCCAAAAATAGACATTAGAGGTCAGTAATTTACTCACTCTTATGTTATTCCAAGTCCATATTATTTTCGTTTTTTTCTGTGCAAAACAAGCAAAGATTTATCCAAAATTACAAAAAAACATTTATACCAAAAAATGGACTAATACTTGTCTGCTGTTTTTCTTTTTAAGTATTTTTAAGCCACACAATATCGTTAGGCTTTGAATTAGTCATTATTTAATAAAAATCTTCCCAGCCACATCTGTGAAATTTTGTATTCAAATAAAATACAGCAATATGAAAATCTAAAAGCAACGACACAGAAACATTTTTAATGAAATCTTTTCAGTCTTTTTTTATTTCAGTCTGCTTCTTAAATGAAAGAAGCTACTTTATGGATTTGAGAAACTTCTTAGAATTTAACCATATAGATATTTCTTGTAATATTTATAGTAAGGTTTATTTTCATGACCATTTTTAGAGTTTAACAATTCTCGACACATTATAAGGGAAGGAAAAATTCACTATGAATATATCATATATCTTTATTTGCGTTTCATCACATAATTCACTTGTATTGTATTAAAAAAGGATCCATGACATACTTGTGTATGTTTGCCTGCACTGCTCTTTTAAAACCTCCACCAACCAAAGTCTCAATAAACCAAATCGGTACAAAGCATTCAGTATTTAATTGCATACGTTTGCTTTCATTTCCTTTTGTGTCTGGATAAGACAGTGACATTCAGCGAGTCAGAGTACATGTGCTGGGTGACTGCATATCAGGCTGTAACTATATCACAAAACACCAGCCAATAAAAGAGCTAATATCATAATATCACCTCACTTTCCCCGAATCACCATGACTGGTTATATGAAAACACACTGACTACTGATTGTGGCAAACTGAGAACCTTCAGGCACTAATGTTCTGTTGAAACAGCTTTATGGTCTTTATGTTTTGTGTCCTACAGCCCATAATCCTATACAAGTAAAACACCACAGACACATTATTCTAAAGCTTTAATCTCTGCTGTATGAAAGCAAGGATGTGCTATTAAAAATATGGTTTCTCAGTAAAGTAACATAGGTTCTGTTTGAAGTCAAACTGAATTGCGTGAGTTATCATCGATACATTAATCA
>JBAJNP010013173.1:0-12453 GCA_036877545.1 Yasuhikotakia modesta | reverse complement strand
AGCACATTTCAACTCACCAAACAAAACAAACAAATCTCAACAAACTCATCTGACAAACCCAACTCAACATAGCAAAGGGCAGCCAAACCCAGTCCAAACAAACACAATCCAAACAGCCAATAAAACAACACACACAGCCTATCATTACAATTGTGCTGATATTAGCTGCTAGTATTACTGTGGACATAGAAGAGAAAACTAGAATCAGGCCAACACTCACTTTTATGTAACAAGTGGGAGCAAAAACATTCAGCACTTATAATACCCCACCAAGCCTGAGGTTTTAACTTCAGTTAGTTCTGGCAAGCTCACAGTAACCCACTTTCTAAGGTCTTTATTACTTGGTATCATTTAGTCAGACTTGCCATTCAACTCTGGCTCCAGCCTACTGAGGATTTGGCTAGTTCAACACGCAGAGCATGGCGCTAGCAGCTTCACAACTATGGGTTTAATTCCCAATGGAAACAAATACAAATGTATTTTTAATGTGTATCTAACGCAGCACAGGACCTATTGCATAAGTGTTTGCTTCACAGCCAACAAGGAACATTCTTAGACTAACCCTCACCAAATTTTCTCTCAGAATTATTAATTATGTTCTTGCAATAATGTTAGTGAGTTAACTTTTTAACGTTATACATTAAATAAGTGAAAATTAAACACAAAATCTGAGGGATACAGATTTAGAGTTTTAAATACCTCAAATATTTTCTACACAACACAAACCTAAACTATTCAAACTATTTCAGTTTATTATTGAAACCAGAGTGATACTGAAGATTTAACAGGGGACTTTATTCTTTTAAACACAAAATGAAATATAGAAAAAGGTGTTTTATAAGAGCTTCTGTAATCTATGCAGTGAAAGGTGCCGCAGACCTGAGCTGTCGAAAGAATAAATCAGTTCCTCAATAATGTAGCAAGCCGAGCCGACGTCGCTCTCTTTGTCACCTATTGGAAGGGGCTTGTCCCTGAGCGGTGGGCAGACAGAGGGGCAGAAAAATAGAAAAAACAGATGAATAGAGAGAAAAGGGGACAAGAAACAGCAAGCATGCATCCCTGGTCATTTTTTTCAGCGACTTACAGACAGCAGCGTCAAACCCATAGCAGGCCTAACATTTTCCACAGAAAGAGAAAGTCGATAATGTTTCTCTTGTAGTGTGCCAAAGCAACACAAAGATGCAAGGAGTGAATTAGGGTGAGATTTGAGACAGGCCCTTATGACAATGGTAAGGTCAATGACAAACTTACAATAATAATAATAATAATACAAAAAAACATTTTTAGGAAGTACTAGCAAAGTGCGTAAGGCAGGCAAGACTCAAACTATTACGTCCATGAACTAATAGCTCGTCACAAGCGTGTGTGGAAACGACTAAACCTCAAATCAAACCACATTTACTAAACTAAAGTTAGACTGCCTTTAATTATAGTGTCTACTGGACATTTGTATGTTATTTATTTGTTACTCTGCAGTGCAAAACCGAGTTCTTATAGTGAGCCAGTCAAGTGTAAATAAAGGCAAATACTGCATATACTGTCTTTGCTGCTAATAAAATGGATACATTTGCAACACGGTCATCACACATACCTAATATTTAATTAATGCCTTTCCAGCTTTATATAACGGACAGAAAATCTTTAGATTAAAGACATAATTCTAGAAATACTAGCATAATCACACATTCTACACTGTGCGATTGCTCTGTGAGTGTTCACACATTATTCATACACATTAGAGTGATATTAGAGTTAACAGACTAACTTAAACCCAAGAAGAAAATGTCACGATTGTTCTAAGCCAATGAGTGTTAAGCTGAGTCATCGGTCATTTCCCATCATGCATTTAATTTGCACAGCTGGTGAAAACAACAGAAACAGCTGCTTTAAAAACAAGTATTTCAGCAAACATCAGCATGACATCACAACAGTCGCCTCCTGTCAGCTTTTCCAGCTCAAAACAAGCCTGCATATATATATCTTTAACTGTCTATAATATCCCACAATCACTTGTGTGCGGTTTGGTGGCTGGTGAAAAGAATAAAAGTGCCATACACTATTTGTGTTCATTTTTGAAAATCCATTTTCAATCATTATATTCACAAAAAAATTTCTTGTAGAAATTACAAGATTCAACTTGTAATCTTATTTTTAAATATTAAGCCCTTTTAACACAGAATCCTGGTTATTTACCAAATTACCAGCAAATTACCAGAATGACTTTATGGGTAAATACACAAATGTGCAGTTCACACGAGCAACAACGTTCTGTTTTTTACCTGTTTTTGTAAACTGCCAGGTCCAATTTACAGGTAATTTATTAAAAGATACCACACATGATCTCTTAAAGGTAATTTTCCAGTAATTTACCAGAATGACAGTATGTGTGTATGAGGCTTATAATACCTAAATAAAGGACAGAATTATTAACCATCCCTACTCATCTGAATGGGTGCTTGGCTGGTGTATGCAGCACTAAAAGTGCGTAACCTTAAAAGTGCCTTATTTGCTCCTATAAATACTCTTCACTAATTACCCTAAAGTCACAGAATAATTGCATCCTGACAACACCGGTTGACTGATTTCAGCTCTTTAAGTCCATTTCATGCTTTTAAGAGTCCTCAAAAAAAAAACTAGGCATTGGTAAAACATTCGCTATAATTTAATGAAGCGTTTGTGATTTATATGTTGCTCACAAAGATAAAAACGTATTTCATCAGAATTCATGGCTATTTTTAAATGCCCATTAATAAAGAAACAGGCCGATTGCCAGAATAATGCTACAGTTACGACATCGACCAACAGGGATTAACAGATAAAAACTGGGTCCTTGCTTTGGGCTTTCTGTTATTTAAATGAACCGCTTTTAAGAAAGCAATTTCAACCCACACTTCCATCTGCTTTCTTACAGTTACGATTACAGTATGGCCCAATAAATCTAATCTTTACTCGTAAAATCAATTAAAATGTCAAACTGACAAACCGCTATCCGACTGAACTCACCGAGAGATGAAGCATGACATCATATATTTTTACTGAAAACACTAAATTATTCACTTAAGATCCAAAATAGTCCGAGAAAAGTGAGAAACCGCAGACTAAGGTGCTGCATATGGATTCTGCCTGATGGAGTCTCACTTGCTACTGATATCCAAGCAAAACTTCCTCAACTGACCAGGAACGTTCTGAGAACATTGGCTATCATTCTCTAAAAGTTATCAGAAACGTTCTTGAGGACATTACATAAACTTAAATGTTATATATCATTTCAAAAACGTTATTAGTAAAACATTTTTTAAAACATTACAGAACCAAAAACAAAGTTTGAATAGCCATGCAATAAAAACATCAAAACAGCATCTGGTGACAGGTGTGTATTGAAAGGTCAGTAATATGTCTCCCACCTGAGGGAAAGCTAGAAGGTTGGTGGTCCCACGCTCCATCAAAAACTAATCTCAGCACTTCTTTCCCAGTGGATTTGACTGCTGAACAAATCCACGCTCACGCATTTGAAGAGGACTCCAGGCAAGGCTTCTCGCATCTAACGGTCAGCTGGTGTTTAAAAAAACATGTGCAAAGTGGTTGAAGTTCAAAGTTATTATCGTAACATTGAAACCCCCTGCAAGCCGGTTTTGACTGAAACATTTGTCTGTTATGTTGCCATTTGAGACACCCCCATTACAAAACTTGAAATAAATGACACAAAACTTGTAGCCTGAACCACTGACTTCCTCACGCCACAGAAAAACCATTAAACACACGTGCTGTTCATTTCAAGTTCCTTTTAATTCTTTCGCTGTCTGTTATAGGTCAGAGACATAAAGGTCTGGGCTGTGTGCCCTCACTGTTCATCACAGGAACAGGTTCCCATCGTCTCAGTGACTCACACAGGACTCCTGCAAAGGTTACAGCCAAATGCTAAGGCGAGAGAATCACAGAATTGTGATATGTCACACAACTGTCACTGCTATAACTTTCACATCAAATTTCACATGCGTTTAATAACATTTTCATCTTCAAAGTGGTAATTCTTAGCATAAATTAAAAGAGAGCACCATCTGCTCAGTGAAATAACATTTCGCTTGTATACGACGCCTCAAATGACAGCTGTCACACTTGCGTGAAAAGTTGACAATAAACTTAAATTTGATAACTGCATTTTTAAAAATTGCAGCCATTAAGCTGAATGTACAGTTTTCCCGCCATACATCGGATTCAAAAATGGGATAAACGAAACCTGTGTTGTTGGCCACAGCAATTTACAAAAAGCTCCCTCAGCCAAAGTAAACCATGGGGAGCCCAGGCGTGTGTTTTTAAAGTATCGTATGACAATATGGTGCTCTGAAGTGCATATGATACAATCTTATTTTCACTCTCACATGTTTTTCTCCTCTCACCGAGCGGGGATAGAGCCAAGTGTTACATGCATAACAAATGTTGTTATAAAATGTCTTTTTTCATCCTGTATAAACAAAAGTAAGGATTATCACAACTTAAGGAGCTGCGTCAAAGAGAAAGATTTCACACTTAAAGCTTTCCTGGCACCAAGATGGCCGACTGCCTGTTTCTCTCTCCTCTGCGTGCTGAAAACAACTGAATGATGCATAAGATACAAATATATATATATATACCAAATTCCCACAATCCATTATTTAGCGCTGGTTAAAGATTTTATAAGACAGCTTTGAATTGCGATTACATTCTTTCTGAAGTTATATTTTATATATATATGTATATATATATAAAATATAACTTCAGAAAGAATGTAACCAGCGCTAAATAATGGATTGTGGGTAGGTAAACGCTGGCAAATCCCAGTTTTCCAGGAGGCAGACTGAAGGGTCACTGAGGGTTTAAACTGGGGAAAAAATTTCTGCACTCTTTCTTACAACCTACAATTGTTAGCTGGGAAGCCGGAGAACAGCAATATCATGGATTTATGAATTATAAGGTACTAATACGAATAAATTTGGTTTAAACTAGCTATTCTGTTCTTTATAGAAAACACTCAAAGCTACAAATATAAGGCTGTTCACACAGATAATAGGAAATCAAAATGCATTTAAAGATTAAAAGGTTAAGAAAAATGTAGTCTCAGCCAACATCTACAGTATCTTCAGACAACACATCCATAGACCTCCTACAGTAATGCTATTCACAGACTGCTTAAGGTAATATAGCACACAACTAATGGATCACAGTTTCTAGGCCAAAGTTTTATCTATCTGCTTGTGAAAAGCTGCATATTTTAACAGTGCATCCCTGCACATTGGTCACAAAACAGCCCTAGAACTTTCATTTGACTTTTTTATGAGGCAATCAGAAACAAGTTATCTTAGCACACCTGCATATTAAAACAAAATCCAGACCATAATAAGCAGCAATGTGACCAGCCTTTATCCCTAGACAAAATGTGCTAGTACCTTTAATGCTAGCCAATATTTCTTCATCAGCTGAGAGACGCTCAGCGTTTGCAACTAGTTAACATTAGTGTGCGACCAATGGGAGATAACGGCTCAAGGACAGCCAATGATAGAGCTTTAAGAGACAGCCATACACAAAAACACATGTACAACCAGCCATCACTGCTCTCATCGGATCGGTCCCATCTGAAAGGCAGAGGCTTTGTAAGAGCAATGGGAAGGATTCTCAGACAGACTCCTGAGATAATAAGGGGGTTGCAGGCGGTCATTTTGAGCGTGTTAGCAGAGTGGCTACGAGCCCCCTCAGGAGACACCCGCAGTATATTAAAGTACCAGTTAAGCTGGAAAACAGCTCGCTCTGTTTACCACAGAATCAATGCCCTTACAGTTTAACCTGGTGAGGGATGTGGGGGTCATGCAGAGAGGAGGAAATAGGGAACGAGAGAAAGACTATTTATGCTAAATTTATGTCTCTAGGCACCATTGAGCTTCAAAAACATGGATTGCTTCTTAAAGAGACACATACATAGTTTCTGGCCCGAATTAAAATAGCAATTCTGTCAGTATGCCCAACCAACCACTTTCTTTATTCCCCAGCTAACAACTTTAGGTTGTAACAATGTTGCCTTAACGTTACCATCAAGTAACATTACAAATGTTTTTGAAACGTCCAAATTTAGACAGCGCATTGCCTTGTTAAAAGAAAATTCTGTAACTTTTTTTAAATTGGACTTACAATTTAAAATAATGATTTTGATATTTGATACAGAATGTTAAGAGAAGCATTATACAATGTTACTGCAAGAAAAAAATCAATCAACACATATCAACTACAAAACATTAATTCGTCTATTCCTTACAAATCTTACACGTCTAAAGTTAATCTAATCCACCATCATACTAACTTACTAGTTACTAACTTAACATCAAACTAACTAAAATACAGCCATTTTTTGCATTATTCAGTGGCTTGGAAATTGGACAGGAGTGGTAGATGTAAATATTGTTTCTTTTTCATTTTCCTTAAAATACTATTTGTGTCACAGGTTCCGTACACATGCAACCGGTTAAAGGAGAAGATTTAATGTGCAGGTGTGAGAATGCTTTTATCTTTAAGCTGTGTCGGGCCCCAAGCATTAAATAATGTCAAAACAGTCTCATGTAATGAGCCTCATATCTGTGGATGAAATATTTAATGTTTCCCCCTTGGGCGGCTCATCTTTAATAAAAGAAGGCAGTTTTGTGTCTGTATTTACATAAAGACAAAGAGTGAATATCTAATCTGTACCAGAATCACAATAAAGTAGAACATAATTATTCCTCTCACATTATAAGATTGTTTTTTTAAACAGTTACTGGCTATGATGGCAATTCAATTGGAACTTATTACTGGAAGGCAATAATCTTCAAAATCCTGGGCAAAAACTTGATTGTGGAAAATGAGAAAAATATATTATGCATAATTATGCATGACATTTGCAATTCATATATCTGGAATGATATAGGCCTTGCGATGTTTGATAATTCTGCCTGGATTATCTTTATGTCTCATTCATTTAGGCATAAATAATGTCCCTCTCAATAATAAACAAGTTAAACGCTATGTAACACACTATATATTCTATTCCCTAACCATAAGCATTAGCATAAAAGCTAATACATTTTTTATTTAGAATCTTAAAATTGCCCTTACAAGGTCAAAATACACTACTAAAAATTCTACTAAAACTAAAACCAGCAAATGTCTTTTTTTAAAAACACACACACACACTTACAGCATATACCTATTACATACACACACATATTTATGGGTATATATGTCAGTGTGTGTGTGTGTGTGTGTGTGTGTTTACAAAACAAGACATTTGCTGGTGTCTCTTGGCTTGACATCAAACGCAATGACATTCTGACATTTGTAAGAACGGCTTAAGGGTCTGAATGCTGTTCGGGACCACCATACAATGTAAACTCCAAACCGCATGTATCATCACAGACAGCAGCTGATTCTAAATATCTAAATCTCCCTTTTAAATGTTTGCTTTCCTACACAGCCCAGCAGTGTCACAAACTGATTGGTTTCCCTGCATGTCCAGCTGAAGAGAATTAGATTAGATCCGTTTTTCACGCTGAACCCACAATAACGAGTCTCAAAAAACCTCAGCGTGTACAACAACCCCGCTTTCCTTTCCAAACTCACAAACGTTAAACACCTTCACAGTGTCCTGCAGCGACAGAAATGGGCTGGAAAATGTGAGTGTGACATCCAGACAGATGGAGTCAGCATTTGGGCACAAGCTGAGGGAAAGGGCATATGCCCACTTTTGGACTGGCACAAATAAATCTACTGGCAGAAACGGCACGGATTAACACGCAGCATTTAAAATGGATTTATCACAACACCCAGAGTTTAAAAGGCAAAGATCCCCCCAAAACTAAATCTGTGTGTGTGTGTGTCCTGTCTTTGTACCATGGGAGATTTGGAACTAGTCTTGATCCAAGTGTGACGGGATCATACGGATTTGCCAGGCGGTAACAAAGCGAGCCGGATCTTCAGAAAGTAAACGAGTGTCATTCTTGTCTTTGAAACATCTGAGAAGCGTCTCCATGATTGATCAGCACAAACACGCTCAACGGCGACAGAAACTGTCTGATCGCACAGCAGCGGGCACTACAGTCCCCTGAGAGCCATTACAACCACACTGCCGGCTTCATGGAGTGAGTAAAGGTGCTTTTTAATGAAGCACTATTATCAGAAAAGTATTCAAAGACATTGTGAAGAATCAGGAAATGGATGTTCACAAAAGCAGGGTGTTAATTTTCTTAGATACATATAATTCATACATATATCAAGTAACATTATAAAGGATATACAGTCGGGTTTGTACGTCTGAGACCATGCTAAAAATATATCAAACCTGGAAATAATACAGAAAACAGTTGACTGCAAACAGACATATGACGCAAAATAAATGAAATGATATATTAAAGATTCTGAATAAATTATGGGTCACTAATCCAATCCAAATTTGTGATATTGGCCATGTTAACTAATTTGTTCAAAATTAAAATTAAATTAAAAAATGAACAATTTCCAAAACAAAAAAAACTTTTTTAATATATGATAATATATATCATGACATATATGTTAAAAAACGTGTTTGACTAATGATACTGCAGGAATGTTTTTTATAACTCTAAGAGAAAGTTTAGAGAATGTTAGCCAGTGTTCTGAAAACATTCCCTGGGTTACAAGACTCCACATTTAACGTGTGAAAACGGCCTTAAGATGCTGATATGAAGGTACAATGCTATTATCCTGTTGAATCAATTTGACAACCGCCTATTTACCCATCAGCCCCCATTCAGTGTTGCTTAGCTGACACCTGCACAAGTAAAAAGCCCTGCTGAGAGAGAAACAGAGACCTCTACATCACATTAAAGCTGTGTGCCAGAAAAAGAGGCAATTCTCAATGGATGAAAGGGGTCCAGATTCCTTCAGGACCGTGATAATGTGCATCTAAATCCAGATTTGGAGCGTCATTGACTCCTGGCTGAGGACCAGACCCATCAAAATGCCCTGATGAAGAAAGATCTGGCTTTGATCACTTGCTCCACATTCTCCATCTTTCTGAAACCTCCTTCTTCTCTCTCTGCTGCTCATTTTGACCTTTCTTTCCTTCTTTATCTCATTCTGCATCTTTTCACCTCATTATGTTTCCTCCCTCTCGCCCGCTTTGAGGAGGAAAATGAAGGCAGGAGATCTATTGAGTGTCAGGTTCACAGGAGGAGAGGAGGCAAATGGCTGCAGAGAGAGAGAAACAGACTATGCCGCAAGAGAAATACCAGCACATTAGTTCACAGCAGACAGCGTTTCGCAGGGCCGGTCCCTCCACACTACATCACACGGCCTGCGGGGAGAGGAGCGGTAGGAACTCAAACCACAGATGGGAGGTGCAGAGGAGATCATCGGTCTGTCTCTGGCTCCTCCCTCCCCGGAGCACTGCAGCCTTCTGGGAAAAAAGACACGTGTCATAACATTTGTGACTTCCTAGCTAATGGGGAACATTAGTGAATGTTCTCTGAAAGTTACTGAAGGCAGTCTTCCAGTCACGTTTGTAGTATGTATTTTTACATTATATATTTATTAAAATCGTTGTTAGTGTAATGTAAAAATATTACAGAATTAAATCTTTTTTAACATTCCCATAACCAAGGAATGATGTTAATACACCAGCTAGTAAAGTGAATAATTAGAATTTTTCTTGAATAATTGAATTTTTTTGAATTGTTACTTAAAAATGTTATAAAAAATTCATACAATGTATAAAAAAACTTGTTATGTTATGAAAAAGATGTTAACTTATTATGACTATGACTTAAATTAATTTTTAAAAAATGCAGAAAAACTTCCCAAAAATGACTTCAGCCTTTTTCACCAAGAAATGACATAATATAGTATGTAAATTAATTCACAGATCTGTATGTGCTAAACTACTGCGTGAAAGTGTACATATATTATTTGACTATTTCACTGATCATTCTGCCGTTCATAACAGTTTCCAGACTCTGGCTTTACTGAATAACAAACTAGTCTGAAGAACTATAGCAGTCTTTGATGTGAACTATAAAAGCGTTGAAAGTGAAAATCTCTCAGTTTCAGTTTTCATTTGTATTGCCAAAGCAGGTGAAGCCTGGCAGGGGACAATTCTCTCTCTCTCTCTCTCTCTCTCTCTCTGTCTGTCTGTCTGTGCCTGAGGGGTGAAAGATGACAGCGCAGCCCATTTTTCGTTCTAGTATAAAAGTCTACCTGAGCAAACACTCTTGGGAGCCCTTCATTCTCCAAGTAAGCGATATCACACTCTTGCACAGCGACACACCAGCACTCAGACACAAGTATGTTTGTAGACCTTCATCTCAGCCGTTCCATGTCAAACTTTGCTTTTTTTTGCACTGCTAAATTTATATAAAGAGACTGCGAGAGCTGAATCCCGTGGGGATTTACAGGAGGTAAACAGATAAATGACATGTTTACAGTTTCGTTTTCTCTTCATTTGAGGAAACGGCTAATATTTAGCACTGCTAACGCGAAACGCTCAGAGGCTTAGGGATGAAACCGACTAATTATCCGTTTGCATCTTTGAAAACTTGTTGACAAACTTCCCACAACTGGGAACGAACAGCACGTAACAAGTGGAAAAGTCTGACTTCCCACAAGCTTTTAAATGTTAGCACACATCAGCATAGCACCGCTAGATTCAACTTCCTGTCTTTGTGGTTCTTTTCCCTAAATAATATCACATACATACATACATACATACATACAAGCATACTGCACCTTTTTACTTTTTATTTACATATTGTTTGTGGCACTAGTGGCAGTTTTCGCTCACTTCGTTCCCTGGGTGAGATCAAACTACAGCACACTTTGAAAAACTTAAATAAAGTGCAAGATTTGATCAAGTAGCAGTACAGTTTTCTGCAAGTGTCCAAGGGGACTGGGTTCAAATAGAGACTGTAATTTGTTTAAAAAACAAGCCAAGCAACTTTGCAACTCAACATGACAGCCAGTAATCTTTATACACATTTGTACATGTTATTATTACATTGACATGTTGTTAATAACTTATTTTGTGTTCCACAGGAGGTTTTTTGGAGAAATATAACAGTAGGTAGATGGCAGAATTTGCAAATTTCCTGTGGAAGATGCAACTCAACTGGACTGGCCACAGACACGGACAGATGATTTTACATGTACATTTTTTACATACAACAATTAAGAATCTTATTAAAGGTTTTTGACGCATTTGGCAACAACAACATGGTGCATGACTCGCATGTACAGACTAAAACACAACACACAAGTTTAACACCTACATACACACATGTTCAAATAACATTAAATGACAACATCTCAACATCTTAGCAAGATGTTGAATCTTATGACTGATTATCAGCTGGGATATGGCCTGTCTCAAACACACACTCACAAACGCTCTTGTATGATGCATTGCTGCTGTGATTTGAATCTACAGGGTGGCCTTTGATTTAGCCTGTGATTTGCATGTGTGAATAATCTAATATCCCCCCTATTCACACTCCCTGGAGTCCCACTGCAAGGACTGACTGACCTTCCTCAACCACCATTACTCAGCACACACACACACACACACACACACACACACACACACAAACACACACACTAACTGTTGTTGGTGACAGCAGCAGAAATAATAGGGACACAATGATTGCTCCTCAGAGCAATAGATTTAAATACTGAGCCCCCACCTCCTCCCATTTAACAACTCTGGCCAAGGACGTTGTGAACATGTTATATTTCATATACTATATATAGCAAATAAACGATATTCAACAGCTATACCCGAACAACAAACAAAGAGCTGCAGAGAAATAGGACCATAATTCTTTGCCTGATCAGAAAAATAAATAAAACAGGCTCTTCTGATTGATTAAATCCCCCTGCCACAGGTGATTATGGGTGATTGTGTTTTCTCCTAGATGTTGTTTTAGATTGAAAGCCATTTAAATGTGAGGTTGGTTGCGTGTCAGGGGATTTGAGTATGTGAAAGATTGGATGAGGATTTCTCACATTGTTTGTGGGGAAGAAATGCCCTCACAAACATAGCAAACCTGAAACCATCTAATTCCCTCACGATTCTCATGAAGGAAAAGATAAAAACACTATTATTATTGTGAAGCAATGTAATAATTCTATTAGGTTAGGTTAAGGGGAAGGGTTGCACAATAGAAAACACCTTCAGACAGGTAAAAGTAGAAAAAATAAAGGTCCAAAAAACAGTCCAATAACAGTGGCAATACAAAGTCATGTGACCTTAACATGGCAGCCCCCATGAGGACCAGCTCTGTGTAACAGAAGGTGGTTTTACATTACTATTGATACCACAGGAGTCTTTACACATGTGCACACAAATATAAATATTTGTCACAAGCACTGCTCATGTCTTTATGCGTTTAACTTTTTAAAGGAGGTTAAAATCACAGAGTGCACCTT